>JAUMHH010190261.1:0-14187 GCA_032359455.1 Chlamys rubida
ACAGGTTCCAAAGGGTGTCTGCCGTTTCATCTGTGAGTGTATCTAATGTGTTGTTGAGTTCGGTGAGGTCTTGTCTAATGTTGTCCCAATTGGCTTTATTGTATAAGTGTATTTTTCTCGGTTCTTTTCTGGATCTTTTGAGTCTAATGTCGATTTCTGTGTAAACAATGTCGTGGTCTGCTTGGTATACGGTTATTCCAAGCGAATTTAATACATTTGAATACAGAAAACACTTTTAAATAATGTGTGTGACCGTTTAAAACGAACTAAACCAAAAATGAACCAAAAAGAAACGTATTTTACTTTAAACAAAGGATTTGGCACAAGTTATTGCAACGTCTATTCGAAACTTATAAAAGAAACGCATGGTTGGTTGGTGCACAGGCGCTTATTTCTGGTATTTAATACCTGAGCTAAAATTCAAAATCCACTACTTATTAAATACCAGATACAAGCGCCTGTGGTATTAAGCAAACTAGCTAATTTAAGTTTCTTTTTCGAGTATAGAATTTGACCTCCAAGACTTTGACATTTAACCTGCATCAATCGACGCTTGAAATCAATCTCTGCAAAATTTCTTGATAAGTTGTTCAGCAATATTTGCTGTTAAATTTTATCATGTGACCTTGACCATGGGCCAAGGAGCAAATAGTTTCAATCCCAACAACATTAGGTCATGTTTACCAATAAGAAGATATCAATTTTGACCTTCATGACCCTGATCTTTACCATATGACCTTGATCTTCCACCAATATATGGCACTTAGTATATGGAAAGCCGGTGCGCAATGTGAATTGCGAATTGCTAATTGCGAATTGCTGATATTATATGCTAATTGCTGATATATGCCAATATTGCGAATTGCTAAATTGAAGCATAATTCGCGTCAATGGCGGCGGAACAACAACTATGGCAAACCGTTTAATGCAGAATGTTTAATTGCTTATTGCTGATATATTTAATGCGAATTGCTAATTGTTGATATATTTAATGCGAATTGCTTATTGCTGATATATTTAATGCGAATTGCTAATTGTTGATATATTTAATGCAAATTGCTAATTGCTGATATATTTAATGCTAATTGCGTATTGCTGATATATATTCAATGCGAATATATTACTATATGGCAGTTGGAGTGGTTTCCCTTGCGCATCCGGATGTATTGGTCACGAGTTTTACGCGCGAGGTTTACGTGAATGGAGTGCCGCGATAGCCACAAACCTTTGTTAGACAAAGCAAAGTTTTGCCACAATTGTGTCCATAAAGTAAAATTAACATGCGAAGCCTGCGGGGGGGAGTAAAAATAGAATTTAAATTCTGCCCGTCGTGACCAATACATCCGGATGCGCAAGGGAAACCACTCCAACTGCCATAGTAATATATTCGCATTGAATATATCAGCAATACGCAATTAGCATTAAATATATCAGCAATTAGCAATTCGCATTAAATATATCAGCAATTAGCAATTCGCATTAAATATATCAGCAATTATTAAATATATCAGCAATTAGCAATTCGCATTAAATATATCAGCAATTAGCAATTGCGCACCGGCTTTCCATACAAACCAGCCCTCCGTGCGATACGGTCCAATCCAGTCTGTTACTAGTAGTAGTTAACGGTGTTCTGTACGAAACACGTGTTCTTATATTTACCGCGTTAAAATGTGGTGCAAAGCAATGAACTTCTCATTCATACTTAAATGTAACTTTTAGACAATTAAATGCGAACACATTCATTTATCTCGTATGTGTTTCACATGAAAATAGTATGCATATATCACAAGTATGAACTCATTTCATCAGAGCATTCTCAGTAACGAGTAAGGATCCCGATGTTGATGCTGTGCGAAACAACTTCATATACATATAACTACTGTATCTAGAAAGTTGATATCGGAACAAATCAATACATACAATTGGTCTGAACTAAGATGGTAACAATGTTTCTGTCGTTAATACGTCAAAGCGGAATAGATAAAGGTAGACAGACGACCTCTTGCCAAGTCTTGGTCAAGATAATTGATTTAATTTGATAACCGTGCATCCTAACAAATTATCGGCCAAAGCTACAGAAATCATTTGTTCGATCCAGTGACCTTCAAAATGGGTCAATGCCATTCATTTCAACCAATTCAAGGCCCCAACCACGATTCTATGTGTAATGGTTCTGTTGCAAGTCGTTTAAAGTTACTTTTGCTCACTGGCAAGAAGTGGCTGCGAGATTATAATGTAGCGCTGCGTTCGTTCATACATCGGTCAACTTTCGTCTTGAAGTGATTTCTGCTGAAGAACCAAAACGCCTACGGCCATCACATTGGCACTTAGTTTTGTTAAAACAAATCACCATAGCCCATTAATCTTAGTAACAGTTCAAATATCATTACTTCATGGTTTCTTGATCTTCAGTAAAAGCTCTTTGAATCTTTCCAGTTTGAACAAACCTGAAAATGTGAAATATTTACAGATAGCGCCGAGAAATATTGATGGCATGTATTAATGAACCTTTAACTCGGGTAACCTTTAAATTCAAACACTAATAAGGTTTATTGTCCATCAGATGGTAATTATATGTTACCTCATAACTTAGAAGGTAGACCAATCCCGTCAATCTAAACCAACAGTCAACTACCAGCAAGCTAAAGGTCCTATATAAGATTTGATCACGTTCGATCTATTAGACCTTCAAGGTAATTAATTTAAACAAACCAGAAATTCTTTCACAAAGGTACAGATAATGTATGAAAAATCTGTAACTTATGGTTTTAGAGATAGATAAGGTTCAAGGTCATTCTCTAGAAAAAATATCTTCAGTCTTTCAGCCAAGAAAGTTACAGGTCATTGAAATGAAGCTGTTCAGTATTCTTTAATTTCCTATCTGATTGATGTATCATACAAAGTGGATTAATCTGCATTAACTTGAAGCCCTTCATCTGTTAGCTTCATGTCAAATAGGACTTTGGCATCATCGTTCTGAAGAAGTTGTTTACAAGAAAGAAATGGAAATGGGACGCCATGACATCACATTTATTGACATGTGATTTACATCATGATAAAGACAAACATTCAACACTCCTCATTATAGTTTTGTTTACATTTTATTTCAGTACACATCATTATAATAAAATTTTCAATTATAAAATATTGGGATTTGTTTAAAAAGTATCATAATTTCATTTATTAATGAGTTAGTTTCAATAACTGTATTCAATTTCGAAAATTTCCCTTTTAAAGTCTTTAAAAAAAAATCACATAATTGGTTTTTGTCTGGTTATACAATAAAAATGTGTAGATGAGGCGCAATGATTTTACAAAAACAAAGCTTTAAACCCACTAATATGATCAAAATACAGTTCATTTATATATATAATTATTATCTTTACATCAAGCAACTATGTACAGGGGCATTCAAAATATGATACATGTATGTATATACAAAAGTCAACAGATTTACAGTGATACCAGCATATTGACTTCAGTAATAAGTCATCTACTGCGAGGATATGACGGTGAAATCTCCACCTGAGGGGGACACAATTCTGTGAATGGTAGCTGGAGATGATGGCCCCAGATTGACATGCCAATACCGTGCAATGTTAAATGTGATGTCTTAAAAACAATAAAGTTCTTACCATGAAATGAAAGAGATCACCTATTGTAAAAAGTTACTAAGTTACTGGTAGATTATTACCTGGAAGTGTCATCATCAGGTGTAATATTTTTTACTACATTGTATATGATATACATGTTGTGCCATTCACAAAACTCGGTACACACGATTTCTATGTACACAACAAAAGAACTGTTTATTAACATATTACCGGTGAAGCCTTCTTTAATGAAGACATAATTCATGTTCAAAATCATCTCTTTACAGAGAATGAGGTTTGGGACAGAATGGATCTAACTAGTTTTCTGAGTACCAATTATAAGCTGCTATTAAAAACTCCCAAGAAATGGCCATTAAATACCATAATGCCCAACCAATAGTAAGTGGTAGTGTAAAATGTTTGAAACTATGCAATAACAAATATTACAGAAACAACAGTACTTCATGCTATATAGATTTTTCTATACAATAGTAAAAATATCAATATTATAGTACATTGTACATATAGTTAATTTCAAACTAAATAATTGCATACATTATGAAAGAACATTATTCACATTGGCAAATAAAATAAGATGTATAAATTGATAAAAAGATCCAACTGTCCACTGACTAGAACACCAGCAACATCTGTATATGGTTATCAAAGATCTATATACATATACTTACAGATAACTTTGAAATTGGA
This sequence comes from Chlamys rubida, assembly GCA_032359455.1. NCBI lineage: Eukaryota > Metazoa > Mollusca > Bivalvia > Pectinida > Pectinidae > Chlamys > Chlamys rubida. The sequence continues at coordinate 4,305 of JAUMHH010190261.1, forward strand.
TCCTCTCACTTTGACATCGTTACATAAGATAAATAACACCAGACTGTCATCTACGTATAATCAAAATGTATCATCATAAGAAATTTCAGAAAATTTGGCCTTCTGATAGGTATTTTTGACAATATATATTCCCAATTCTATTTTTAGTAACAGTGACCTTGACCTTAGGAACTTTTTAAACCCCTATTCAGGCTATTGCACATCTGCACATCACAGTGTATCAGAAATTTCAGAAATGTTGGCCATCTGGATCATGAGATAATCTCCGGAAACAAAAGTGCTGACAAACAGACGCCATGATTACTATAGGGCATCCGCATTTTGCCCTAATTAACCGAGAAAAAGTGACAATATACACATCAATCAGATCTAGTAAGTAACAGTCCTTATATACACAGGTTTTACACTAGTACTGTACTGTGTACAATCACAGACACTTACTTTGATACAAAGGATAGAATCTGTATTGCAACACATAAAGGCCATATACAAAAGCAGGATTTAGTGTGAAAGTACTGTATGTATAAGTTACAAAAGATATTCACAATGAAGCAGAATAGCAATCTACATAGACTTATAGGCATTCAAAACTACAGTAAAATCCATCTCATCAAGACCAGCACAAATTGAATCCCCTTTGCCAAGGATATACTCAAGGCCAAATTTTGTCAAAATCCACTACGCTGTTCATGACTTGTAGAGTTTTAAAGAAAAAGCTACCCTTTGGGCAGGTGAGCTAAAAAGCAATCATTTCAAAGTAATGGACTATTATATATGCCAACCTTCCTGCAAGATAATGACATTGGCAGTAATGAATACCTGAGGGTGTAGGATAGAGCTTTGTAAGACAGCAGGCACTTTACTCACATCATGCCTCAAAAGGTAGGAACCAAAATGCTCAAATCGTGTCTCAAAAGGTCTCAAATCAAGATTAGGTTTTTCAGTGAAAATATTCACCAATAGGCAAGAAGTGTGCAAAGTCCTAAAATTTATGAAGTACATTTGGAGCAGTGTGGACAAAATTGTGTCACCACATGGATGGATAAAACATCAAGGGCCATAAGTCTTAAAAAGAGTGATATAACATCTATGATAGATATGATGTCTGCAGTGGCAAATCAATAGTCTATGGACAAATTTTAGCACTATCAAATTTTAGCAGATTGACGCATTGATGAATCAGTGCACCTGCAAAAGATGCAATAGAGAACAATATGCATGAACTTCAAATAATAATCATATTTTTGCGCAATATTTAAAGCACGAAAGGTGCTAAAATAAGACTACCGCTAAAATTTACAGTATGACATCGAACAATTAAATGTGACATCAAAAAACTTAAGACCATGCACCCATAGAGAATACACCTACATTACTTCAATCATGCATGTGACTAATGAAATCATTCCCTATCCTGGCCTGAGGGCTTTCAATACAGAGAAATCTCCAACCTGAAGTTAGGCCGAGAGGGGATTTATTTGGTTGTTTAACTCTAAGCTCTATCTCCAACTCAAGGGGCGATTCATTTGGTTGTTTAACTCGAGGCCCTTGCCAAAGGTTACAAAACCAAGTAATCATCCTGAGGGTGGGAGATTCTCTGTTACACCCTCAAGGCAGGGGATAATTACCTTTCTCCAATCATTTCAAAATTCTGTCTGAAAACAAAAAAAATTGTAATCTGTTTTTTTTTATTCCTGATTTGAACATTGGCAACTGTGATGTCATATCTTATTGCTTCTGGGACGTCATAATTGTCTCTTTTCACTTTTTGTCATACCCTAGGGAGTGAAAGAAGAATCTTGAACAGGTTTAACAGGAGATAATTTTATGAATGGTGGAAGAAAGCTCTATCCAACATCACAGGTACTGGGGAAATCTATGACATGATTACACAAGTACAGATTTAGTATACGTACATTACCCTCAATACAAAAGCAGCACTACATTAAACACTTGGTACAGATATGCTAAGTTGCTGGAAGCCATGGTTGCCCCCAAAGGACTGTATAATGTAGGTACTAGTGCTGGGGTCGTTTGTGCCAGTGCTGTCCGACTCCATTACCTCCAGCGTCTGTTCTGATGTCTCTGACAGCTCAACGATAGAAGAATCGTGTCCTTCTTTTATGACCCCAATCTTCTCCTCTTCCTCTAGGTCCAAAATAAGGCACCGCGAGGAGTCCTCTTCTGGTTCACACTTCACAGACGTGTTCTCTGGATCCTCCTCCTCATCATCACTCTCAAAATACAGCAATCTAATGTCAGAGCTAGACGATAATGTGGTAGACGAGCTAGACGATGATGAATCGTAACATGGTTCACTCTTTTCATCTGTCTCACATATACTACTGAAACTGTCCTGGAATTTGGTGTTTAGGGAGCACCTTACACTCCTGCGAGGGGTCCCATACACACACCCATCCGATAGATCAGATGAATCACTTGGCTCAATCTTTTTGTATTTTCTACGAGGAAAGGTTTTAGGTGTTTGCATCCTCTTCCTCCTATTTTCCACACTACCATGCCTCCTTTCCATGAGTGCCTGCCTTGTACTTAGAGCAGGGCTTGAGCCTATAGGTCTGCTATTCTGGAGCATGGAGTGAATAGCAGGATCAACTTTCTCACTCAGAGTCTGTTTTGTACTCTGAGCAGGACTGGTGCCATTGCTTACTACTTCCGATTTGGTCCAATTATTTACAGACTCTGCTTTTTCTGACTTGCTTTCGTTTTCTTTCTTGAACACAAACTTCTTACCTTTGTATTTGATGATCAGGCTTTTCTCCTCATCGTCATTGTTTCCTGACTCTGTCTGATTGAGGAAATTTATGTCATTTTCCATATTTCCTTTCTCTGTTCCAAGAATTGTTTGTGGGCCTTCTCCCTTAGGCTTATTCATTCCAGTCAACCAGTTCGTGATCGACATCTGGCCTGCAGAAATACCTGATTTTGATTTTTTTTTGTACTTAGCCTTCTTGGATATTTTGGGAATCTGTTCACTGGATTGACTTTTTAATTTAGTTTGTGCACTTTGTTGCACCAGACTTGAGCTCCTGCTTTGACTCTGTTCACATCCTGACTCAGAATAGGTCCCACTTGTCAATAAGGCCCTGAGAAGCCCCTTCCTTTTTGCTGTGATATTGACTTCGACTGGGCTATCATCAGCAGATGTTCCAGTATCTTCAACACAACTGCTTGTGCTAGATTCTTCCAAGATATCATGTTTAGTCGCACAGTGACTTTTCTTTGCTGAACCAGGGCGAAGTGGTAAAAATCGTCCTTTGCCATCTTTATAACGTAATGTTCCTTTGCTGTCTGTATGCTGTGTAGGCGGCTCACTTATACAACTAATACCACTGCTTGCATTCAATTCCTCTGCGATAACTAACTTTGTTAACGCTAGTTTTTTCTTTGCAGCATGCGACCTTTTTCTAGAAAATAGGCCTTTACAATCACTCCATGGGTTTTTATTGTAAATTTTTTTCCTAGGAGACCTTGATCTTGATCTCTTTATTACTTTATTTGGGTCTGTCTTCATCCTTTCCAGTCTTAACGTATCAGCTTGAGTTAGCCCCACTGATCTTGTTCTTTTGCAGCCACTGCGAGCTCTCTTTGCTTGTATATTTAGGGCCGACTGTCTAACACAACTTTTCACAGGAGATACTTGTCTTGTTTCAGGGCTGGTGATTGTAGCTGTTGGTTGTGGCTTGACTGGCGACATTCTTTCTGAACTTTCATACACATTAGACCCGTCATCTTCAGATAACTTTTGTCGCTTTGATGTGGTGTTTTTCATAGTTTTCTTACGCTTTCCCTGTTGGATCTGTGATGGTACACTTCCATCATATTCCTTGGAGGTTGAGGGATGGTTGTCTATGGAGTCTACTACATTAACATCGTCCTCTGTCTCCTCATATGACAGACGCAGCACTGTGCCTGGCGACAAGCTACTGGAGGGTGGCGGGGAAGAGAGTGTTGAGCATCTTGAGGGAAGACCTTTCTTTACAAGTTTATCAGATTTGCCAGGGTATTCACTCTTAGATTTACTGTCCAAGTCTGCCTTTACACTTTTACTTGCAACCGGAGATTTGTTTTTTGGCAAAGTTTTCTTCTTTCCTTTACCTCCTGCAAGAAAAATTGAAAAGATAACATCACATTTGCTTGCCATGTATCAATACCTGGCGTAAATATAGAATTGTTTCATGTCTATAACAGGTGTGAAACCAAAACTTTACAAAAATGTTGAAATATTTGGACTGAAATGATCATGTTGTAAAACATGGGGAAAAAAAGTTCTATAAACATGTATATTTACTTTCACGATTATCGTCATTGCAGTGATTTAACTGACTCAACATAAGTTCACCAGCAAATTGAGACAGCTATTTTTCATCAAATAACAGTTTGCAAATGCTGCATGTTAAACAGAGTTCATTTTTCAAGTTCATGTAAAAAGCATTTATGGATTATGAGAAGTTCTTTTTACACAACCAATACAATTTTCCATGTGATGTTTCGATGACTAGTACGATATGCACACGGTCATCTCATCAGACTTCAATGATGTAACAGTAGCTGCTCTAGCAACTGCATCTGTTGAAGGTTTTGCCATATCAAACACTTGTATGAAGTTTCATGAAGTTTCGTTAAATAATGAAGCTGATAGAGCGATGATCAAGTTTTTCTAAAAATAGTAACAGTGACTTTGACCTTAAATGCAGTTACCCGGAACGCGTATACTTGTTCAAGGTATTGTCATACCAAACACTTGAAGTTTCCTGAAATTCCGTTGAGGAATGAAGTCGGGGCACATAAACACATAGGGTGGCACATACTCCGTTAAAAACTTTCCCCAAAGATGCTCTAGAACAAGTTTGGTTAAAATCCCTTCATCAGTACAAAAGGAGAAGGATCTTAAATGTTTTCCTCTATTTCCCCTAATGGGCCACACCCATCTGCACCAAAGAACTTCTTTAACGGTTTAACAATTCAACCCGAACAAGATGTCCCCGTTCAGGAACCTGCAGACAAGTCTAATGTTAACAGACAGGATAATGACAATATGCCCTGCCATACTTCGAAGATAGCTTAAAATGAAATATTTTCACTCATTCAAACAACCATGAAGCAGCCTTTTATGATAAATAACTAAATGCAAAAAATGAAATCCAAATGCAATGTGCAGTACCTTAAATCAAACTGAATTTAAAATGGGGATCAATTGAGAGCAAGTAACAATTTCCATATGATCTTATAACTGGCAAAATTTGAAACCATTCCTCGACTATGATCAAAAGTCAGAACTTCTGTCAGGAAATCACACCTCACTTCCTGGTATTCACTCACTTACATTACAAGTTCCGTAGCATTTTTCTGTGCAATATGTTATGACACAGAATTACTTATATAATTACCTGGTTGTTTAAAGTGCAAAACGAACCCTAATATGATTACCATCTGGCAACAAATTCCTGTGCACCGGAGCTGAACTTACTTTTCTTCTCGAGCTCCTTACAGTCCTGACAGATGGTTTCACTGCCACACTTGGACAGACTGTGACAGCCTACATGTGATCCCTGTGATCCACACCAATCACAGAGGACGATCTCCCACTTTCTGTCAACACAAACAGTCAGAAGTTAACAAACAAAAAGATCCACACACAATTTGTTTAATACTTGTTGGGAAACATTTCTGGTTCAGTATATTTACTCAAATCCCATCAACTCCCACAGAATAAATAATTTTGTGCACAATCAAACAATGTACCCTTGGCTTTTCTATCCATGAAACAAATATGATACAAATGACAAAGCTACTCACTGGCCATCCTGATTGTAGTCCCTGCCCTTTGGACAATGACACTCTCTAGCATCACAATGGAGATACCGCTCTAACAGGTCACGAAATGCATTAGGTTCCGTCTCCCAAGCAGCATCTCTGAAGGTTACAAGGGGAAAAAATAAGGAATAATTTCTTGGAAATCATGTAATCCATACAAAATCTAAGTTTGAGCAACAAATTCGTAATGGGTTCTTCAGATATTTCAAACAGAAATGCGAAAAAATGTACACATTTTGGGTGCCGTTCCATAAATTAAAATACTATGATATCAGAAAGGTGAAAATGCCTAAAGCCACCCCTCTATAGTATGATCCTGGTATGATTAAAGATAAATCTGCATCAATTTTTAAAAGATCTGCTCCTCAAATGCAAATATGCACCAAAATGTACATATTTTGGTAAAACATTTTTGTTGCTATTTGCCAAAAAGTTAGATATGCTAAAGTGCAACCCTAAACAATGTGACTGACATATTTTGAAAGTTTGAATCTTTCTGAGAAATAGTGCTAACAAACTTAAACTCTCAAATTTCAAGATTGTCACCTGATGGCCACCTGTCTTTCGGCCAATCCCAAGAATCAAAATGCAGAACTAACGACCAAAAGGAACATAAATGTTAAATTTTACAAAGATCCTTCCAATAAATTCGGAGAAATGGTATTGTCTGCCATGGGGAACCTACATGTCAAACTTGTGAAAGATCTTTCTGAAAAATAGCGTCAACAAAAAATGGTAAGGATGGACAACGATGGGGGAATTGATCAGCTCAACGTCTGGTGATGATGGTTAAAAAGACTACCAGATTATATGATCCAACTTATGAGAAAAGATTATCAAGTTGTCACTGTTATAGTTGAACTAATATGAAAGACAAACAAGGTCTTGCTCTACAGGTTGATTATGAGGTAACTCACTGGTCAGGCAGGTAGACACCAAACTTGAGCATCTCCTCTTGGAATATCTCCTTGTTGTTACACAGAGGACACTTAAAGAAGTATAGCCCTGCTGTCAATGCATGTTTCTGAAACAAATATACGTAGAATGTTACCTCCAGCAACATGAGGATACAAAACAGCACAAATTCAATCACTGGCATATTTTTATGATGCTTAGGGTTCTTTGAATTTGATGACATGAAACATAGTGATTAGCACTGTCTTTTTCAAATACCTTAGCTGCCTACAGCCGAAACATTTTACCACAAAGACCTAAATAGTCTAATTACCGTACATAGACAATAATACATCAAGCATTCTACAATGAAAAACAGAGATCTAGATGGCCCTTTAGAAATTATGTCATGGACTGGAGAGTTGAACACAAAATGCAGTCCAGTTATTGAAGTTTTGTTAAAAAAAGATGTCAAGTCGTTCAGAAGTTATGGCCAGGAAGAACATTACAAAGACCTAACTGACCCTTTGTTTTGATCTAGACACTATGGAGCTTTTCATTTCTGCTGATATTTGGCAAATTAAAAGCTGTTCATTATCAATGCTGATGTATGTAAATACTAACAACAATACAGGATCTATGGAACCAGGAATTACGGCAGCATGGAGCACGCAGAGTTTCGTTGGAAGCCCTTGTCTCTACAGACGTCATACAGATAGCACAGGTTGTGTTAGCGGTACCATAGAAGGCCAGGCGGTCACTGACGGATACTGTCTGTCTTGGTCTATGATCCTCACAGAATGACCTGTTACATAAAAATGTCATGCTCAATCAAATTTTACATTCAAAGTCTGAAATTTTATCAAAATAGACATCTCCTAAAAAGATACCAATGCAAATAATAATAGCTCTTATCAATCTCATTCTTAAATCAATCTGATTCAACGATACTGGTTGTGCCTTTTGAAGAATGACAATGTCAGATACTCTCACAAATTGTTGAATGTTTATAACAAAACAACATGATCAGTTTGGTTTGGTTTAGTATTGTTGAACATCCTATCAACAGCTACGGTCGTTTAAGGACGGCCTCCCCTGTGTGCAAGATGCATGCATGTAGTATATATGCGTGTGCTTTGGGAGGCTGTGATATGTTTGTGTTTGTCTCCTTGTGATATCGCGGAACTGATGCCTACTTTATAGTGCTACCTCACTGAAACATACGTATATATACTGCCGAAGACACCCAGCAGGACACCCCACCCAGTCACATTATACTGACAACGGGCGAACCAGTCGTTTCACTCCTAAATTGCTGAGCGTTAAGCAGGAGTAGAAACTACCATTTTTACAGACTCTGGTATGTCACGGCCAGGGGGGACAGAACCCAAAGCCTTCCTCACAAGGGCGAACACTCAACTAAAGGCCAAAAGTGAGGCATTGTCAAGGGAGACATTAGGAAGAAGAAAGTTGTTTAGAAAGAAGAGAAAAGATAAGATCACAAATTTAGTCGCCTGTTACGATCATGCCATTGGGGCAGCAGGTACAATTCGTACGCCCTACCTATAGGGACATTAATCCGCACAAGAAAAAAAGTAAAATGCAAAACAATATTATCGGTATTTTCTTCGTATGATTAACCTGTTGGCTTAAATCCTTATCTATTTTTTATAGAAAAGAGTGCCATATTTGGAGACGATGCTGTTGCTGCTGGTGCTGCTGGTGCTGCTGGTGCTGCTGCTGATGATGATGATGAACGTGAATTTCAACAGGTATGCTATTTCAAACATATACTTAAATAGATTCTTTCCTCAGCATATGGAATTTTTTAAACTCGTGTCATATCAAATTATGGAACTCGTTTAATACATTCAATATGACATGGACACTCATGTAAGATCCTCTATTTGGTAAATGTTTTAAGGCCTATGATGGAGCTTTATAATGATTAAAGTGCGTTATTGTGTCTGAAGATAGTTGTCGTATTTCTGTCCTGAAAGGCAATTGACACTAATAATCAAAAATGTTCATGTGCTGGATATCTTGTATAAATTAGAAAACATATTGTTATTTTGGTCATATTAATGATTTTCTTGTCGACGAGGTGATATGTTGTAATATTTGAAGTATGACTTTTGTTTTTTTCAAACACATCTGCATCTGATGATAATTTTCTTAGACAATTGTAAGACGAATAGAAGCAATCATCAGATCTTTGAAAAAATGGTCAGTTTTCGCAAGTTTAATTTTCTCTCAATAAATACTCCCCCTAAAATCTTCTCTCAAGCAAAGTAAATGTTATGTTGGTCGGATGGTGCAGTGAATAGCGTACTCGACCTGGGTTCGATTTTCCCATCGGATGTGGAAAGGTACCGGTCACCTGCGCGGACGCATGGATTTTCTTAGGTTCACCGGTTACCCCCGACATAACGACCCTCATATGCGTTTGAATTACAGCCAATCAAAGGGTTTAATTCATGTTGATAAAAATGATCTGTCATTCGTTTTCCTATATATTAGATTGATGATATTCGTTTTTGATTTTTCATGTTTGCGAGCCTCTGGCGAGCAAATATGAAAAATCCAAAACGAGTATGATAAATCTAATATAAAGGGAAATGAATGACAGATTCTGTTTATCATATACTACAAAGTAAACTGTATAATTGTGATCTGAAACGAATATTTTGCACTTGGCCGCCTCTGAAATGATGAAAATTGCGCCCTCTTCACAATGACGTGACGTCACATTCATTGTTCTTATTCGATTGTGACATTATTTCCGGAGTGATATTACACACGTTACATAAACATAACTTATGTGATGGCTTTATGGCACTGCATAAAATGGTATTCATATGATACAATTTGTTTCATAATTGTTGATTGTTGTAAAACATAAACATATAACTATTGAAAATATTTTTAATCAACTCCGTTCTGTAAATGTATCCAACATGCATAAATCATCATTATTATTTAACTTTAGAATTATTTCACTGTTTGATATTTTTCTGATATTTTTTATTATTATACCTTCTGTTAAAATCTCGTTATCTGATTGGTTGAGAAAGATTTGAACATTTTCAATGTTACTTGCTCGTTTTACAAAGATAAAGAGGACAGGGTGACATTCCAAAAAATGTCACATGCG
>JAUMHH010190272.1:0-14184 GCA_032359455.1 Chlamys rubida
TCAAGCAATGTATTGTCTATGGGAAATCCTAGACTTGAGGAAATCTCAAGAGTTGAGATGTTTTATACAAGTGGGCCCTGGTGATCATGACCCCCTAGACTTAAGGTCAAACATCAGGTGATCATGTCACCCTCAACTTAAGGTCAAACATCAGGTGATCATGTCGCCCTCGACTTTAGGTAAAACATCAGGTGATCATGACCCCCTAGACTTAAGGTCAAACATCAGGTGACCATGACCCCCTAGACTTTAGGTCAAACATCAGGTGATCATGTCGCCCTCGACTTAAGGTCAAACATCAGATGATCATGTCGCCCTCGACTTAAGGTCAAACATCAGGTGATCATGTCACCCTCGACTTAAGGTCAAACATCAGATGATCATGACCCCCTCGACTTAAGGTCAAACATCAGGTGATCATGACCCCCTAGACTTAAGGTCAAACATCAGATGATCATGTCGCCCTCGACTCCTGGTTCAACTTCAGTTTAATGATTGGTTCTTATTAAAGTAGACTTTTTTTTTTAATTCAAAATATAGAGAAGGCAAGGTCCTAGATTCAGGAATGTTCCTTCAGCTTAACTTTTTTTTCCAAAGAAAAGCATTATTGGATTAAAAAACCTTATTATAAGTTATTTAAAGACATATCTTTTTACTTGTGTAATGCTTTCATTACAATGGAAAATTTTGAGTTTAGGAATTTCTTTAAGTGACCGACATTTCTAGTGACTGACATGGTTACAGATACTGCTGTTCTTTTTACTGTTAATGGTAGTTTGTGACGGGGTTACAGTTCTCCTGTCATTTACCTGTTTACTGTTGAAGTAAGGAAACACATTCCATTTCAGTTGTTGGCATTTCACCAAAGTACCAGAAATAATTAATGTGATTTTATTTGAAGCTTAATGTTTATTTATAATTTTACACTTCAATTAAATAGAGCTTTCCTATGTACACTGTTATATAACATGACAATTGGTCGGGCGATTTCTTATTCTGGTCTCTAGTAATGCTGATAAGGAAAGTGAAATTTACATCTGATAAAATGGCACCAGACTGATTCATTAACGGGGATAAAGATATGACGTTTACTCGTAATATAATGATGGAATGACGAATCATTTGATGAGCTGAAAAGATATAGGTAATTCCCTTGGTATTCATTACCTACTGAGTAAACATTTCTCCAGGTACTTAAGGTGTTCAGTAAACCTTTACCTGTTTGTGTTTCACCTGTATTTGCACAAGATAAGACTGAACTTTCTCATATATATATTACTTGGCAAACATTGTGATAAGTACTTTTTGGGACAAACAGTTTAGCAAAGAATTGAACTTCGTGTCAAAGGTACATAGACCATTTCACCTTCTATTCTTCAGTGGAAGTGATTAATTATGTATGCATGCATTTTTACCTGTCTAGATACCTGGCATTGTAGTTTACCTGGTCTTAACGAGATTTTATAACCGTTTGGTATGATATATAAAGCATCTGTCACAATTGAAGAAAAATCACAAAACCATGTTGTCATACATGTTTAATGTTGGTGAGCTGGAGACTTGCCTACCTGACAGCAATTTTACCAGAGAGCTGGCACCAGGCTGTCTTAAAGCTGATTCAACATCCCGCCAACAGTATTCTTTTGAAGATACCTTGTGAGAGGTATTATAATCATACCTGGAGAACAGAGTGAATGTTTTATTGATTTTCACCGTTGGCCCATGAAGAGCGGGAGGAGGTTGTACAGACCAGGGCAGGCTCACTCTCTTTGTCAATAGCATGGTCCAAGTGTGATTTTCTTGGTTCAGTGTGTGTATTTGTGTTCAATGTCTTGGAAAACCAATGAAGAAAACATTAAGTAGATGTGATAAAGATTTAGTGAAAGCCTATATATACTATTTACAACACGAAAAGTCAAGCGGAGCTAAGCCCATCTACATGTGTATCAACTGATTACTGGTGACTGACGGTAAAAATTTGCCGCATAAAATTTAATTTGGATTTATTTACAACAGAAGCATCAGTGTGTGTTGTAAAGCTAGATTGGAACTGAGCCATTTCTGCGGTCCAAGCACTCTGGCATAACTCTCTAGAGCACAGGACAAGTCCCAACGCAGCCTTTCCACACCAGTCATATACACACGTCCGAGGAAGTATTTGGGCCATTGTGACAGAAACAATAGCCAGGTATGTGGTGGTGATCTTAATGCCCTGCGATTAACGGGTCAGGATTACCCCACGTCAATTTACACCTGATACCCGGGACATGACAGCGCCCGGCAAGGAGGATCATCTCTGTAGTATTGATTTGTGCTGAGCGTTGAGAATGGAGGCAATATTGATTCTTTACTGAGCAGGATGTGTTGGAGTTACACCTGGTGAAATTGACATTGGACGTTTGATATCAAACTATACCAGGCGTGTACAGAGAGGGTATATCATGTTTATTTTTGTGTCGGTGATGTAACGAAGAGCTACTCCTCACAAGAAAACTGGGCGGTGTCCTTTATAAACATCTGGCCCCATCCCACACGACACGCATGTGAGTAATGTACAGTGAGACAGGTGGGCCACAGGTAAACAAACTTGTCGTCATTTAATTGTATACAGAATACTCACCATTTAAATCATCACATCACAGGAGGAAGGTATTCAACAGATTATCACTTTAGTTTTAATTCATTTAGAGTAAATTTAAATTGTTTAAACATGTTAAATTAGAGCTGTTCTTCTGTTTCAAGCCATATTAAGATTTATTGATATTTTCATGTAAATTTGTCATATTTTAGATTCTATATACATATATCTGTATTAATAAATAATAATAGATATGTAGGACAAGTATGATAAATCTTTGTTTTTAAATTCAAATATTCATTTAGTTATGGAGTTTGTTCATTTAAATGTATTTTTCATCATTAAATACATTTTTTTCCCTTCAAAATTTAAATTTCTATTGATCCTCTTATAGGATCTATATTTTTTAATGGATTGATTACCTAATTTTAAAATCTTATAGAGTAACCAGGATAGTTTAAAGTGATTCTAATTTTAGATGTTAATTAAATCACTTTATTATGGTTTACAATATTCATATTAAATTTCAGAAATAAACACACAATACACGATTTGTCATTTAAGATAAAGTACTTGAAATGTAGTAATAAATAATATTAGTGGGTGTGTCAACACTAAGGTGTAACGTTACTGTTACAGATCAGGGATAATATTACAAGTCAAGTAGTAGAAAGGGACTCGGTAGGTGGACAAGTGTGTTTCAACTTGTACTATCATTTAGTACTAAATACATGGACATTTATACCGGTGTGTACCTGTAGGACCTTAATTACAGGTGTAAATTTGGACTTTACAGGTATGGTGGTTTACCTGGCTGAGACTTAATGTGGAAGTGTCTGTGTAGAAGGCTTTAGGTGTGAAGATGTGTTTTATCCTATAAACTTAGTCCACTAGATTGGTGCCAGAATTTAAATGGACTGGATACTAAGAGAAGAATGCAATCCTGGGATTAGCTGTGTAGTATGTATGTGAAATACCAAACAGTACTTTGACAGTTAACTCACTGGAGCACAGTAAACATAAGCCACGTAAGTACAGCAATCTACTCCCATAATGACTCACAAAGACCTAAAGTCGCGAACAATAGACAGCCAACGGGGTGGCACTAACCAGCCAGATGGTAAAAAAATACCAGACTCTGCGTTTGCCTTTAAGAAGTTTATAGCCCTACCCCAAGGATTGAAAGTAAAGTCAGGAGACACCCCAGACCCCACCAACCCCAGACGCCCCCTGCCGGTGAAAGCAGTACCCCTGAATTCCTTCCAGTCGGGCGTTGACACACAGCAAATAGGGGTATCCACTACGTATGTGCCCAGTCAGCTGGAACCTAGTGAAATAATAGGTAGTGGTGGCAGTGTAGTGTCACGCGGTCGCTCAAGGAGAAGCAGTGTCTCATCGGCGGGCAGCACAGGAACACCCAACGGTAGTGTCAGTTCCATCCCCTCGGAGGTATCCTATACCCCACGCTACAGGAAACGGTCCTCCTCTACCCCCCCAGACCTGGGCAGGCAGAGGTCCTCACCTGTCGACCGACGTATAGATAAAGTGGTGAACCAGTACTGCAGTGGTTTGATCAACAGTTGGACTAACAACAACAACGACCCCTACACTAACGGTAATACCTGGAATGAGGATGGGGAGGACCTAGGGTTCTACACCATTGACCAGGGAGCCGACCCTTTAGTGTATAGTGTGGGCTCTACAGGTTACCCAGGGGACTACCCAGGTAGCCCACATGGGTACCCAGAGGACAGGTACAACCACGAGGATGCATACCTAGACTCTAGTGACAACACCAAGGTGTTAGAGAACTGGCAACTTCACCCGTCAAGTAATAAATCAGCGGGTGACGACCTGACGTCCTCGGGCCACGGATCTGTCATGCATCCTCACTACGTAACTCTGCCCAGAGGTGGCAGTGGCCAGGTAATCCGCCAGCGACAGCCATTACACCAAGTCCAATCTATGAGGCCGGCCATGGCCCACACCAACGGCACCCTCCCCAGGGGAGGGGCACTTGTCGTGTACCGCCCCACCCAGGGAAACAAAGATGTGCTTATAGTAGGCAATGGACACGCCAACCAAAGGGATGTTAACGGTTCTCAGGGGAACCTGTACAAGTCTAAGGTGCTGTCATCTAGCATGCCTACACTACTGGATGGTAATAAGAAAGCAGATAAAAAGTTCTTAAAGGAGTTAAAAAAGCGTGACAAAGAGGAGAGAAAAAGACTTGAAAAGGAAGAAAAAAGGAGATTTAAGGAAGAAAAGAAAATACAAAAAGCTTTAAGAAAGGCTCATGCAAGGACCTTACCCAGGAGTTTTGGATCTTATGTGAACAAACCTATTGAGTCTATGTACTCTCGTCCCAAACTATCTCTGTCCGCAGTGCCAATAGATTACGAGGATAACCCCTCCCGTCCCCAAAGGTTCAGTGCTCCTGCCCCCACACACTCCCCTCCTCCCCCACCCCCTGAGCCCAGCGTGAGGACACGTTCACTATATAGTAGTTCTCCGGATCTTCTCCGCCTGGAACAGGTGTATGGGGCCACCATTAGGGGCCAGCATCAGCACCGCAGACAGCCTGCACCCCGCCCCAGGACTAGCATAAGCCAAGGAATATATACTGTCAGGTAAGAGTCTTGATCAAGTCTAATTGTGTTTCCTCATCATAAGGAATGTCAAGATGGTTTAGTCTGTTAGTCTCCCAGGGAAAGTTGGAATTTCATTCCGATGTCATTGTGTACCCCCTATTTGTTTTTCATGTGTCGCTGATTTTCAGTATTATACTATATATATAAAGGTTTTTATGAGGATCTCATTACCATACGTCTCCAGCTGACTTATGTAGCTAAACTGTAGAGGTGACATTTACTTCTGCCCTATATTTGATGAATGTCCTATCAGAGTTCAGAAAACACCATAACATTACATAAAGCTAGCAAATGGCTACGCTGTGTCTTCCTTGTATGGTAACTGTACGCGACTGGTTTTAATGTGTGTAAGTTGAAATGATAGGTTAGCCTGTACCTCACAATGGAATGTTACCCCAGTTGTGTGAACAGTTCCTACAACAAATTGTAACTATGCAATTTGATGCCACAAAAATCAATAATATGAATTGATCTAGGAAATTGATATGGACAGGTGTTACAAAGTACAGGTAGGACAGGTAACTGGCTACTGGTCCTCTGGAAATATACACCAGGCATTTACTGTGGACATCATCTCAGCTAAACCAAATACCATCAATTAATTAAAACTGAGTCAAATATCTCATTTCAGCTAAACCAAATACCATCAATTAATTAAAACTGAGTCAAATATCTCATTTCAGCTAAACCAAATACTATCAATTAATTAAACTGAGTCAAAAGAAAACCAGTACGTCAAGCAAGTCATTGTTATTTTGCAAATTCTACAAATCTTAGTTACTCCTCTTGACAACATGGGGATGGATTCAGGTTGTGGTGTCAGACGAGTTCCAGTCTATATCGGGGTTGGGGTCGGGTTTCAAAGAAGGCTTTGAAAAGCATATGTCTGTGTTACAACACAATAGATCTTAGTCTAGAATCTGCCTGAAACCATCTTGGATCTACCACTGAAACCACATATAATAGAATAGAATTGATGGAAGGTAGTTTAGGGGTTACTTGTATAGGGTTACAGGTAGGTATCCGCAGTACTGCTGGTATGGTGACTTATCCCTGGGATAGTCAAACAGGATAAACAAGGGACTGGATTGGGTCACAACAAATGATATAGGTCTAGTGATATACAGGTACCGCGGAATTTACATCAACTCACTTGTCTACTTGAGCGGAATTTTTCAAATTTTGTTTCAGTTCACATAGATAAAGGAATTTATTAAGGTTTTGGTTAGAAACCAGGTGGGGTTTTGGACTTTTTTTTTTAATGTCAAAAGCAAGGCTGGCATTCAACCTTTTACAGGCGGAGAAAACTTTCTCATTGTATAGCACAACACATTTAATGTAAAACTGGTTTAGAAACATGAAAGTAACATAAGTTAGAATAAAGAAAACAATACTATTCCTGACATTAAGAATTATAGTGACATAAACGTACGAGATCAAACACCGGCTTCAGGTCAAAATGAAACCTGAATTTTAAGTGAACAAGATTCTTTATTTATCTTGTGCTTTAGAATGTTTGGTAGGAGAGGGTGCCCAGGGGGGAAGTCAGCTCACTCCTTGAGGTTTGATGTAAGGTATACCCTGTGATGATAGTATCTCACAAGGTAGTTTGTGTTGTAAGTAAAACATTGTCACATATACAGGTTCCTGTTAGGCTCGAGGCACACATTGACTCAGTGAGGCTATTGACACGACTGTCAGGTCCAGTTAGTGGTCTGGCTACCTTTCTCCTTCTACTATACAACAATGACAACTTCAACACAATACCAAACACCTGGCTCTTGTTTGAGAGAAAGTGAAAATTCTTGTAAAGTTAATTAGCTTAAAAACAGGTTTACAAAAAAGCAATTATCAAGACAAGGAAATGCTCATTGGGAATTGTAAATATTGGTAATAAGACACCACAGGGACAGTGATACACAAGGTGTGATTGTCCTTTTATTATTACAGTATAACAGGGAGACGAGAGTTTGGGTGTCCTAATGGTTGATATTTGTAGAACCTCTAATCCCTATAGAACATTGATATCATACCGTATATATAGTTGATATTTGTAGGATATTTGTAGACGCTCTAATCCCTTTAGAACTTTGATGTCATACCGTATATATAGTTGATATTTGTAGGATATTTGTAGACGCTCTAATCCATATGTTAGAACTTTGATGTCATACCGTATATATAGTTGATATTTGTAGGATATTTGTAGACACTCTAATCCCTATAGAACTTTGATGTCATATACCCTATATATATATTGAGTCACACCAAGTTAGCTGTCATATCTAGACCAGGAACATGTCACAGTTCTATATATCGTTCCTGAGTAATATAGAAATCCCATCCAATGAGTCATTGGTTATTTACTACAATTATAAACTAATTATAAACCAAAACAGATTTCTACCCACGGATAATAATGTCAAAAATGACTTTGTATAAAATGACTTTGTATTGTACGATATGAAGGTAATATAAAGAGCTGTGTTAGTTTGATAATGGATCTTTTCATGGCAAAATATTGGTCCCTGATTACTGGGGTCTTTTGAGCGTCACCATTCAAATGATTATATTTGTGCAGTGGCGATTTGTCGTGATAGAAAAGCCACAGTTATTTGATGGACAATGCTATGGCAGCTATCTCCTTGGTCTTGTCCCGAGGACCTACTACACATATACACCATTTACACTACTGAAGGTATCGTTGACCTTCACCTGAGAGTGCTAATTTTAGAGGCTTTGGTCAGGGTGTGTGAGAAGTCTTTGACAGGAACACTATTCTACTGAGCCTATAGTCAAATATTGTATAACGTAGAGTGACGTGTTGTGACCAGATTAAATATTCATAACAGTAACACGTAGCTCTCTACTGTCAACAAGAGCACGTGTTATACAAACATTGCAGGTACCTCGGTGTGCTATACTGGACAAAGTCATTTGAAACTGGTATCAACCATTACGAGCGTAGAAGTACTGAATAAATCCATGAACAGAACAATCAAAATGTAATGCAGTGATACATAGTAAATGGAAATGGGTATAAATTTATGCATTTCATGTTAAAGTGGCTATGGGAAGTTACCTGAAATGACACATAACATGGAATGAACTTGAACATTACACAATGTATGTTGAAGTTGATGTGATGATGTTGCTAGAAAGCATACCAGGCAATATATGACATATTAAACATGATAACCCCTGATGTGTTCACTGTGTGGATAACCAGATTTCTGCTCAAGTCTTCACTGTCTTGTTCCAGCTTTCATTGAGAAAACTTCAAGAAAAATGACATCACCGTTTTTGCACTCAACATTCTGAACAACAAACCACAAAACCTAGTGTAGGTTTAATGATATTAAAACCCAAGAAATGGTGTTTTCCTTTTGATAGATGGTAGATAGTGTGTGAGCCAGCCTGGGGTAGAGATAGAGTGTGAGCCAGCCTGGGGTAGGCACAGATCTACAATGATATACAGGAGTAGTATGTTTAATTAGCTGTGGTAGGTAGAAAGGGTTACCAGGGACACAAATGGACATAGTACTGATATCAGAGGGTCGATCAGAGGGTCGACCAGAGGTGATGGGTAGGGAGGAGGTGACAGCAATGTGTATTTGTATTTTACAAGGACTGGGGTGGGTAGAGTCACCATTACATGTTTGTAGATTGGCCTTATCAATAGACCAGCGCCACCTCAATGTATTGAAAGTACTGACGTAGGTGCGAGTTCGATCTACACCAATAAAAATGTGGTGATTGAGTCACACATATCTGTTACGCCTGGTGACATAATGTGATCACCGTTATATATCAAAAGTCTTCGTGTAGTTCTCACCTGTAGTTCTCACCTGTAATTCTGTGTAAAAAATGTGAGTGAGATAACATACATGTTTCTGTTTGTACTGGTGCAGCAGCATTTGTGGAATGTAGGCCTCTGTACACGGACCTGTTCTGGGAGTGTCTTTACTGAGGAATAAACACGAACCCCCAAATTCTTCCAAACCATTGATCAAGTGATTTGTGCTACTAATTAATCACTGATTAATTACTTGTAGTAGTAGGCGATAGAATTTTAGGAATGTGCTGATAAACTCTGTATTACAGCATTACATTTTACATACAGGTTAACAAATGTTGACCTTTTGTGTATTTTTAATTAAAATACTGGCTTTACTGCAGTGTGACCTTTTCATGAAAACATGGGCTGATTTTAAAATCCAGGTAGTTACCCTTTCTATTAGTGTTGTTATTGAGAGCTGTGTCCTGTAATAACCCTGCATGCCCATTAAATTGTGTGTTTAGGTTCTATACAGGGACAAAGTACATGTGGTTGGACGGTAATACAGGCAAAAAGCTCTATCTGTCTTGTTTTCTTGTTGTCGTTAAAGAGTAAAACACAGGATTACATAATTTCAAAGATGGCCATCATATGCTTTTAGATAAAATAATGGAGGACTAATGATGTCTATGACTGATCACAAGCCATCAGGTAATGGGGAGACCTAGTCAGGTACAGCGTATCATTCACCTGCTGCTGGTATTGTCATGGTTACAGAATCATCGTCTGGTCAGTGGTGATCTGTCATAGGAGGCTGCAGGCAGGATACGCTGATTTCAGGGAATTGGCGGGGTGCTTTAGGGGGATATGGGAGCCAAAAACTTTGTGACAGAGTATTTGGGTGGAGCTTGAAAAGCAATCCCCATCCCTGTCACAATTTGGCCCTTTAAGGTGGTCTGGATTTGATCTGATTTTGTCCGTCATTGTTCCTAAATCCATAATGTAGACCAGAGGTGCACTTGTCTCAGACTGCCAGATTAAAGGATTATAGCCTGTTAAACAGTGTTTGACTTATTGTAGTTCAGTCCGACTGGTGTTCTGAACACCTTGCATGTTGTTTAGTGATGACTGACTGGTAGTACCTCCAGATCCAGTACTGTAATTGACCATGATTATCTCTAACTGACCATCCGCTAACTGACCGAGGAGATCACTAACTGACTGCTATCACAAACTGACCGAGGAGATCACAAACTGACCATGGAGATCACCATTGTGTATCAGTGGGTAAACAGGTAAACACAGGCCAGGGTGTTGTGTAGGAACAGTCACATGTTGTTTAACTTATCAAGTTCTTTTTTAGTCAAATCAAATTTTAAATGTGAAACTATTTTATTTGTAGAATTTTAAAAATTAAATGAAATTCTAATTGTGCCCTAATAACTGTCTACAGACTTTTGGTAATTTGTTATTGTCGTTTACAACCAAAAGCCTTACTGCACCCTGTAAAAATTATGTTGTACATCGATGACACAGACATGTATATAGATTATATTAACATCTAATATATAATACTTGTGTAAGGGAAAATTTGTCAGGGATACCAGGGGCGTAACAAACGGGTTTTCAATGTGTAACCCCAATCTGCAAAATGTGATATATGTGTATTATTTGCCTTTTACCTGAATGCCGAAGGCAGCACCCCGAAGCGCGCAGCGCGAGGAGGGGGAGGGTGTGGGAGTGGGTCTCCCCCATTCCCATCGGTGGGGGTATGGGGGGGTCTTCCCCAGGAGAATTTTGTTTTCTAGAACGCCTGAGACGCGTTCTCCCGTGTTCTGGCACCAGTTTCAATGGCCCTTTTAAAGCAAGAAAATGTCATTTTCCCCTATTATTTTACAAATATTTTGCTTTTTAATATTTTATATCATATAGTCTATGTTGTGTTTTTTTGCTTGCATTGAAAAATGATGTGTAAGCCCAGGCTTTTTTGCTACATAGGTTGTTACGCGCCTGGTGGTATAAGTATATATATAAATATTAACATAGGTTTGAACAGTTGATACAGATTGACTATTTAAGAGAATAATTTTGGAAATAGTGAGTCGAATTAGTTGAGGTTTGAAAAACTAATATAACATATATATATATACAGTATCACTTAAAAGTTGAATCATATATTTTACCCATAACTTATAATAATCTTCAGGATATAATTGCGTAGAAATGTTCAAGGTAATGGTTTAGAGAATAAAATAAAACAAAAACAAAGTTTGAAGATTGCGATTCTATTTTACATTGTTGCTGCCTCAGATTCCTCATTATATGTATGTATATTTTGACAAGAGATCCAGCTGTCCTGTAATTTTTACCACAATTTCACTATACTCATGTGATATTTTAGAGAAAATGCATATGATCACAACATATTCAAGCGCCACCAATAAGTGGGTTTTAAAGTTTATTTGGCCATGTAATATTTTGTTATATACTTCGGATACCAGGTAGGTATCGGGTCATTTCACCTTAAATCCTGTTTGTCAAGAGTCATTTTGTAAGTGTTGTTTCACCCAAAAAATAATATCGAGCAAAAGTTTTTTAGTCGTGTCTAGTTTTGTATGGCTAAGACAGTCTCATTTGTTATTCCTATGTCTTCCTTAGTCTTTTTGGTCATTAGACTCATTAGGTTTGTACTGGTCGACCAGATCTGCACATACAATGTCTCGTAGGGATCCTGGATAGTATTGGGCAATTGTTCAACTTAGTATTACATAAGTCAGTTCCTGACAATACCTGTAACAGTAACATAAATTTCACATTGTAAAGGTGTTTTGTAAAGCCAGAAACAAAAAATGTGTTTTCTGTAACATGTTGGAAAAATTTAGGGTTGGTATATTTCTGTAGGTAGATAACAAATTTTATTTGAACAAATAATTCTAAATGTTTTATATAGGAGAGTGATCTTGACTTTAACAGTGCTTCTTTGAAAATTGCCATTAAAAAATGTTAGGGTAGGCTAAAAGAAATTAGGGTAGGTAGGGTTACCGGAAACATCAAATATGTTTTGTTTGGCCTAATAACTAGTTGGAGAGGTATTAAGGAATTGGGGGGAAAAAAGAC
Organism: Chlamys rubida; assembly: GCA_032359455.1. Taxonomy (NCBI): domain Eukaryota; kingdom Metazoa; phylum Mollusca; class Bivalvia; order Pectinida; family Pectinidae; genus Chlamys; species Chlamys rubida. Next base: position 12,125 of record JAUMHH010190272.1, read on the forward strand.
TTAGAGAGTTTTTTGTTGTGACAAAGGTGGCAAATGAAACAGAGGCTTAACTTTATTATGTAATTTGGGGTAATCTTAAGTATGGTACCTGTAGGCTAGAACTTTAGTTCTAAACTTTAGAATGTACATCCCTGTAGATCATATCACATTATAAAAACAGCACAATTTGTTTAAGCAGAAGCTTCATCATAATCATTAATCAGTGCAACGTATGTTAAAACTTGAAAACGAAATCTCCTCAAGGTTTACATTCACAAAACATTACATTTTTGTATAAGAACAGAATAATATATTTTTCACATGCTTTTATTAGCGCATTTATGAATACTGCATAGGTTCATCATGTACGAGATATGTACCTGGTATTTTATAATTGCTGCCATGGAGACCATCCTTTAATTTCAAACCCCACTTTTAGGAGCCATGCATGGATAATTATTACAATGTACTTGGTGTTTATACAAACTGTGTGGGTTACACTGTGTTGGCTACAGTAGGTTATAAATGATGACACAGAAGTATTTAAATGATGTTGATATACTGATAAGTCACGGCCCAGGTAGGACTTTATTTTTTCAATTATTTTCACTGTAAGCTAGTGCTTAATTATATGTAAATTAGCCATCAAAACTACGTCAAGGTCTCATAATTTTTATTTTTTTTGAAATGTTGAATTTTAGATTATCAGACCTAATAATAAGCATTCAAAGTTGCCCACATCTGTACAACTGTTACACTGTCACTGCAATCATATATTGTACATGTATTGGATTAATGACCTACATATACTGAAAGTATAAAAAGCGATGTGAAAAGTACACCATATTTGTTCATGATTTTTAACGTGACATATAACCCAAATGTTTAGGAAACCCACACAAATTAGCATAATGACAGATACAGTTTACCTTGCTACACCTGGTACAGGTTAATGGCAAGTTGTCCCAATCTCCCAAGGTGTAGCTGGTACAAAGTGCACCTTGGTACAAACCCCTGACTCTAAGATACAATCAGTGATTTATGTGTCCATGTCAGCCTAAAACTAATTGTTATTTGCATCTTATCGAATTGCTTAGGTGTGATATTTTATGCCAACTTTTCTTTCTCATTTTAAGCTTTTAAAAAAAATTCCCCAAAGTGTATGGAGAAAAAAAAGAATGTATTTCATGAACAAATTACGTTCTTAAAGACTTTTTTCAAGGGATCTGTACATGTTTTCTTCATAAGATTGTCAAACACTTTCATGTAATTGACATGGTACAATAAAATACTGGTGTATTGTAATGATCACTTTGATTTATTTGTCTCACTTTTAACAAACGGTAACATATTAGTTTTCTGCTCTATGGTATTATACAGCTTTAAAAGTTGTACACCAAACTTTCCACCCCATTATACCATATATATTATAACATACACAAATTCATTGGTACATATACATACATTGTATATATATATACCTGCGACCTGTTAACCTCTAAATTCCATTAACTTCAGTATGGGGGCTAGATTCGTTCAGCATGCTTATATTATTGTAAGTATAATTTCACAATGGGCAGTTAAACTATTTCAAAGGAGTGTATGAGTACATGTTTAGAGGTCAAATATATTTACCTTGATTGTCCATTACTCCAGGAGTCCCACAACCTACACGGTCTACCAGCTTTTCTGGTACTCACTACTCGTACAAATTAATGCACTTAGGAATTCATAACTGACCTGTATAGTAATTTTTAACTCTACAGACAAACACTAAATAATATACTCTAAACTTCAATTATTAGCTAGGCTTCAATTTTAGCTCTGCTTATAAAGTTCTGTTTACTATATTAATTTGCTGTACCTCTGGTTTGGCGTTAACTATATTAATTTGCTGCACCTCGATCTGGTTTGGCATTAACTATATTAATTTGCTATACCTCTGGTTTGGCGTTAACTATATTAATTTGCTCAATCCTGGTTTGGCGTTAACTATATTAATTTTTGTGAGCAGGTATTGATTGTTACGTCATTGGTTTGTGTGAGAAAATTACGTTGTTTTCTCAAAAATTGATGACGTT
>JAUMHH010190283.1:0-14183 GCA_032359455.1 Chlamys rubida
TCTTATGATCTATTTTTCTTTTGAAATATTGAAAAACGAAAAAATTCCAAAAGGGGTGTGATACGGGTTTTGCGGGCTGATACGGAGAGGACTGATACGGGTTTTGGGGTGTGATACGGCGGGGCTGATACGGGTTTTGGGGTGTGATACGGCGAGGGCTGATGTGGGTTAGAGCAATTGTGTCGTATCGCATATACAAACAACCCGTATTTATTAGTAAGTATGTAATAAATGTATGTATCACAACAACATCTCAAATAATACAAAATATGATATACAACGACAATAGGAATATTAGTATAAATCACTTACCGACCGATTGGTACTTTTTCACAAACTTGCTTATTGACATTCTCCATGTTGGGTATATCTTAATCCCTGTTAAATATAACTTGTGTTTAGTTCTTGTTATTGCTAGCATATTGTCGATGTATCCACCTGTTAGTTTAGATATATCAAGCACTCCGCTCCCGATCAACACTTTCCACTTCGTCCATTCAAAATGAAGAGTTATGTTGTCCATGTGGGCAGCAACTGCCTCCCTTTGACTCCTTGGAATCCAGTACAAACCGTCCATGACCTCTATTAATGTCTGTTTTAAGTTCGCAAAGAGCATCTGTGACTCCTTTTCAAACACACTCAACTTTGGAATGGTGACAATTGCCGATAATGGCAAAACTGTAGACAGGTATGCAATGCACATTGCTTCGTCGTTGGAATGCTTGGGGATATTATAAATACTGGTAGAAAGATTAAAAAGTCTGGTTCTGTCTGCATATATATTGAATATATCCGTGTGTAGAAGTGTATGCATCCACACATAATGAATAAGAGTGAGGGAGTCAGTTCGTGCTATCACACCTTGTATAGACGGGGACAAATCCACAGCACAAAGCTCTGTCCCTCCTGTCACGTTACGGCTGTCTCCCAGCAACAGTTTGAAATATAACTCCCAAGAAATTCCGTATCTGGGAAATGTTTCCTGTAGTCTTGATATGTTCATTCGTGATTCACAGTTGTCTATTGACCTGAAAATATTTCTGTTTTCATCTTTGTACCAGTTCTGAAATTAGAAAAGAAATATATTTTTTTATAATTTTTTGTCTTGAGGGGAAAAGTGTGCATGACTTTGATATTTTGATGCATTTGTATTTATACAATGTGCACTTTTTGCACTCAATGACACTGATCCGGTCGATTGAATGTACAGCTTCTCCGTCTGTTCTAAGCTGAACCATGGCTATAGGATGTTCATGCCTGGACAAGAAGTAAGTCTGCTATACATCAACGAAGTTTTTGGCTGAGTTTTCATATGTACAGTAGTAAATACCGTTTTCGTAGGAGAATTGACCACAAAATGGAGGCACAAGTGATTTGTGTTCATATAGGTTCATTGTGATTTTTAATTAAGTTGATATCGTTGGTGAGATATGAAAGGAAATGTAATTACTTTTTGACACTGAAAATAATCAAAATGTTCTGTTTCATTCGAAGAGTAGACTTATATTGAAGAAATTACCAGAAATATTACTTTTGTATTGAAAAGATGTAACTAGAGGAGATGCTGTTAACACTGTTGATTGTTTATCTTTGGGGGTCATCTTCTTCTTCGAGGCCATTATGCTGCGCCCCAAAGTGCAACTGTACCGATGGACTTACAGGAAAGTAATCAACCACTATCATTTCGACTCGGGTTTATAGTCGTGTTTTCACAGATCAATGACAATTCATTGCACTTATTGTCACAAAGGAAAGCAATTTCAATGTACTTTCAGATTAATTTCTTTTCAGCACTACTGTCCCACAATTTCTTTCAAAGTTAGCCAGTACGGTATAGAACAATCCCATTAAAAGAGACAAACATGTTCAGGAGGAAGTTCTTTGTTTCTCGGATGGAAAGAAAATGAGGACCTTGGCTGAAAACCATCACGTCTTAAACGCGATATTTCAGTATTATTTGAAAATATCACTAGGGTTCTGCTGTAATATCATTGTTTCCAATAGTTAAAAAGTTATTTAAAGTTGAGCTTTGTAGCATATTAGAGTACGGAAGAGCATAAGGGTCACTTAGAACAAAACAAATTCTCTAATTTGAAGTTTCTACCTGTTATCTCAAATAAGTAAATATTTATTTTTACTGGTAAGTATCTGGAAATTTCGAGTAAATCACACGAAATAAAAAAAACAAGATTTAACATATATAGTAGCCCTAATGCTCTTCCGTATTTTAAGTTAAATTTCATTTTTAAATTTGTATTTCTTCAATCAAAATCTAAGATGACCCATTTTATAATCTTTCACAATTGATGATATACCGTTAACATCCCAAATCTATTTAAGGTTTGATGATAAGACTGATTATACTATCCCTGTAACAAAGGTAACTTTTAAAAGCTAAGCCAGTGGTATTGAAACTGTTCAACATTTTCTCACACTTAATTTGGTTGCAGATCTTACCTTATTTAGCGATACTTCCAATTCAAATACCGAATCCAAATTATCGATTAGGCCCCTGGTGAATTTGTCACCTTCAGGGGCATCTAGAATGGTCATTGCTGTCTTCTTGAAGAAAGACTTGTATGACTGCATTGTCTGAAAGGATAACAGACAAGGTGACATTGTCTGGTCATGATATACGTACTTTCATCCTGACAGATAAAACAAATAATTGACAATGCTTTTTTTAACATATTGTAAACGTTTTTATCAAATTTAGCGCACTCTCATTTTAGCCCTTTATAAAATTTTAACATGTAAGTGCATTGATGAATTGGCGAACCAACAATATACAGTGTATGCTACGGAAAAATATAAAAGAAATACAATTGGCGCGATCATAGTTACGTACAATATTTCAAACGCTGGAAGATAAGAATACCGCTAAAATATGTACGTTAACAGTATATAAGCTTCGATATTTACATTGCGTGTTTATATGCATAATGATACATATATATAACAAGTAATTGTATTTGCAATATACACAGGCGTTTTTACTATGTAATAACACAATCGCATACATTGTGTATATATAGCATGCGTAATGTCAGTCTCTGTGAGGTCAGAAGGAACAATTAGATGACATCACAAATTTTACAAATGGCAGAACTGGTGGTGTTTTGCTGTGAGTTTTCCCCATCTAAATAATCACAAAATGTTCAATTATACATCTTAAGACCATTCCCATTAAATATGATATTTTTAAAAGTTCACTCCATAAAATGTGTACGTAATTAGATTAAGAAGACGTCGAGATGTTGATTAGATAAAACAAATACTACGGAGAAGTTTCATAATTCTTAAATGAAATAAAAACGGATTTAAGATCAAATTGATTGCATTACTCTGGAAGTATGTGAATACTCTGTAATAATGATTTCACTGACTATCTTCATGCCTTTGGCATGCGACGTCATATTGTCATGACGTCATGTTTGTTGCTACTTTTTGACGTTGCAATTTTTGTTTTTAATTAAAGTAATTAAAAAGGATTATTCAATGAAATAAGAGATAACGTGATACACATTTGGTTGTTGTTTGTTCAATCTGCTTTAAATATTCCGAAGTTAGCGTCGAGGGTAGGGATCATTATATATCCTTATTGCTAGAAGGCCAGTGGTTTCATTACTGCCGTTATGCGATCAGTAGAACATTTAAATAGGCTCTCACCTTAATCCAATATGCAATGACTGCACGCTGTTATGTAAATCACCTTGAGGTAGATAGTCTTTGTTAATATTACCACAAACTCGTGATACGATCGTTCTACTCTGAACGAAGGACAAAGCCATTCATATGCCCAATACAACAACTGTATACCCTGAGGCATCACATTTTCAATTTACTCCTAATTTAATAAAGAATATGACGGACGATTAAATGGAGATGTGACTACCAATAACGCTAGTCAATCACAAACAACGCATCAGTAGGTATTGCAATGTGTATTACACGGTGTTTTCCAGTTCTTGTTCAACGCTACAAAGAAGCCGATTACTTCCTGTATTTTGCGTTGGCGTGTTAATTAATTTTGAGTTCTACTTCCGGTTTTGATTACGCCTTTCTCTTGTTTTCTTCATTAGTGAAAGCTGTAGCATTATCTGAACCTTACTGATTAGGAGAATAAATGGGTCTGCTGTAACCTATTCCATTGCATGTAATCATAAGAGGCGACTAATGTGGGCCTCCCTCTGCAGAATCGTCAGTTATCTTCTGGGTTATCTTCTGTTGTTTTTCATAGAAGATATTGACGGGACCAAAATTCATTTGCTTCCCTAATTGAATCGCTTGCATATAACTGTAAAACCTCTTTTTATCCTTTCTTACTTACTCTTCCTTTTCCTTTCTGTCTTTATGGACTCCTGTCTTGATATGACATAAAATGCGGTAAAAACGTTTAACCCCGAACAAACCAAATTTGGATATTTAAAAAACATGAATGGAAACAACAGTGGGTGTAATACAATAACAGCGTGTAATATACAGCATATATATGTAATCTCCCGTGGTAGTACACAGGGTAACTCACTTGGTCCGAGACATGATCCCGGTAGTAGAAATCGCTTGGCATCAAATGACGGAAATTGGAAACAATTTCACCGTCATCAAACATCTTACTGATGACGTCATCAGAATAATTGTTGATGATCTGTGTAAAAGAATTGTAATTGTATTTAAACAATATGTTTGTCCCTCGTTAATTAAAAACATTGTAATATTTCTTAAATAAAGTACACATAAGAATTTTTGTAATCAAGTTCAGAATAAAATAGAAAGAAAAAAACTCGGGTCTAAGAATCGACACGAAAAGACAATATGAATAAAGAGTAAACAACAGCAACAACAATTATAAAACAAACATAAAAATAAAAAAAAACATTTTGAAATGTTCAGATAAAACCATCTGTATTTATTCAACCTACCTAGACCCATATGGGAGACAGTTCATAAATTGGAAAGTATTTGCCTGTTTCAAAGAGGCGTACCTGAAATATCCCTTTGTAAGCTTAAAAGCTGATTGACGCAATATGTTAAACCAGTGTAAGTAAATGGAACAACGATATTGTAAGTAGGTTATTCCTAGGACCCATTCTCACTTATCTTAGTTACAGCGATAGCATACGGATAGCGGTCAATACCAATCGGTATAAAGACAAATACGCATTGTCCGTATCAGATCACAACGAGAAATTGTCTCATTTGGCGCTGGAAGATAGATGCAATGTGATCATTCAACCGCCTGGCCTATTACTTACAGATATTTTCTGGTTTCTGTCCACCATAACCTTGAAAAATGGCGAAGCACCAAAATTTCTTGTCACCATAGCAACGAGTTGCGTCAACCTGAATTCGTTACCCTCCATCTGCTGGGAAGTGTTCTGCGAGTTGACCAGATCCTGAACTTTAATAGAAAGGTTGATCTTACAATGTAAAATATGGTGATGAAAGGAAATCGAATCGGCTCCTGCGTTATTGGCGACTATGCACACACGATTCAATTTCACTTAAGATTTCGAATAGTTCAAGACGAATGTTCGTAAAATTGTATTAGTGAACGAAGGCTGCCTCAGTGAATGCCAAAATAAAACCGTCTATATGTGACATAACGATGCAATTAATCGATGTAGCTCGTTTGAGTTTTCATCCATGCTGACGTACCCCGTTTAATGTCACTTCCTATTCATCAAGTGTGGTAAAACAAATCTCCATTTTATGTCCTACTTGGTCTCGCGCGGCGGATTGGTACTTTTTTATATATATATATATTTGTAGGGGTTTTAATATCAGGTTTCGGACAATCATAAAGCTGACTGTCAAAATGAACAGAAATGTAGTCAGGAGGTTGCGTTGCACAGGATAAGGATGAAACTATTCAATATTACGTATGCAGATTTATTACAGAGCTAGTACTAACAGGTGTACTTATACAATAATACACAAAAACAGGCAAGAGCCAACGTGAATAAATCCGGGTAAATCTGTTTGCTGCACGAAACATATAGTACTTACTTGCAGATCTAATAGTACCGAGGGGAATGCTCCGTCTCCATAGACATGCGCGGTAGATGGTCTTCAGTTTGTTTTCGTGTCGGGATACAGAGGGGTCAGTTGGCGCGGACATTCGATCTTTGAAACAAAATTTGGATATCTTTAATTTACATATTATGTAAGTTTTAAATTTAATTTGATTTTTCATGTATTTTGAATTTTATTATATACGCTGTATATTTGTATATATCTTAATTTTATTATATACAATTCAACTTTATTAGCACATTTATAACTACAAGAGTAATTTGATGGCTAAACAAACACACAAACAACCTATACATATATATACATGTATACATATCGCTAATAGGGAACCTTGACGTTGGGATAGCACAGAACATTACGTATACTCTGAGTAACCTGGGCGCCACCACACAGACCTATACCGTCAGTATCGACGATGACAAAAGCAGACTTCAGATTCCAACATCTCGACAGCACACATTGCTTGCTGGAAATTCTACAGGTGGACATTTCCAGATGATGAGTTCCGTTGAATTGGAATATGTGTTAGTATTAGTAAAAAATAATAATAATAAATAAATATTTAACGAATTGATTCTGATATTCCTAAAGATGTCATTTTAAAAACTAACGAATTATGTTCGCAATGTTTTTTCTTTCCTTTTGTTTCTGTGGTATGCTCTATACCTACAATTAGTGTGTTAATAGCATAAATCAGTTTCATTCCTGAGAATTTGCTTTATATGCATTTTTATATTTTTGACGAACATTGGCAATAATACACATCCATATTTCATAAAGTCAACATTTTATCATTTAAACAGGCGACATTTTATTGTCTTTAAAAGAAATTGGTCGAATAAGAGGCAATCTTACATTTTAATTAATTGAATTTTAAAGATATGTCGAATTGAAAATAAATTAACAATGTAAGAACGCAGGGGAGAAAACTCCCATTTATTAACATGATGTTAATGTATTTATATTACTGCACATAATTATGTAAATGTAACAACTAATATAATAAACATACATTTAACTTGTAGAACATACACTGTGAGTGTGAAACTGTCTAGCTCTACAAATGCCCTCCAATCTTCAACATCTACAGCCATGGTATGTTCCGTGTATATTGCAATCATTACATATAACCCCACTCGTTTATTTGTTTAAGACCCAACAATGCAATAAGGTTACACCGTTCATAAAATGCTAAAGAAACCCGATGAAAGTACCAATAAAAGAAGGATTTACGCGAATACTCTTAAGAAAACAAGAGGGGAATATGACGTGACCCAGAGATCATAAAACTATTTTGAGTCTAAAATTGACTGTGCCAATCACAAATAACGTAATGAAAAGTGACTTCTTCGTGATTGGCTAAGCAAAAACTGTTAAAGTCTAAGAATTTCTAATGATCCTGGGACCAGATATTTCGGAATAGTCCATCCAAAGTGTTTAAATGTATCAAAGTCTTTACAATACAGAACGCTATCAAGCAACCTTCTCTATTCTATTGAATTATGTCTATTTTTGGCCGAAATACCTTCGAACAATGCTGCATTACATGTATTGCTAGTCTTTGTATCTCAAACATGAGGTCGGAGAACACATTTGGAAAATCCGTTAAGTGGCCTCTTTGTACAGATGGTCTCTAAATGCAGGCCCAGTAAACATACAAGTAACATAAATGCGGACATGTACAAGTGGTCTTTTTAACATAGGTGTTACAATAAAAGAGGAGAGTTATTTAATTATTGTGTTTATTATTTTGCCTCTGTGCAGTTCGCTGGAGCCGTCTGTTCATCCTTCGTGGCTAAGAAGTGCAGACAAGCTTACACCGGCACTAACTGCTCGCTGTACGCATGGGCGGCTACAGCTGTGTTTTCATTCGATGTTTCGACATACGTCAACGTCGCAAACGTGTCGATGACCATCGACTCTAAAGATAGAAAACGTTTACATGTGAGGTAAAGTGAGGATATTCATGTTAAATATTTTTGTATTTTTAGTGATAATCGTTCTGAAATTTTTAACGAAGAGTATTCATTTTCAAATTATGTCTTAAATGCACTTTCAAAATAATTTTAAGTCCGATAGATGTTAACAATTAAATCGTTTGACTTGTATATTTTCAAAAATATTAAAATCTAAAACTAGAACTGCATGAATAGGGATTCTAAATGACCATCGACTACCAGAAATATAACAAGTATTTGTGAATTCTTTGATATTTCGTAAACAACGTACTTGATAATAGATATGTCTCAAACAATATATTGAACATTGTTTAAACGGCTCGTTAAGGTAATAACCTAAAACCCAATCGGCCCTACTTAACTATTTTACCGTGTTTATGACCATATAATCATTGCACATGTATGTTTTAACGTTTAAGTGTTAACCCTGATAGTTTTACGCCGAATGAAAACAATTGGTGTGTTGTAGTGGGACCTGCTGTCAAGACAACTTCACTGTCAATGCTAAGCCGTCAGCCGGAAGTGGATGTGATACTTCTCAGCGCGTGATCGCATCAGACCAAGAAGCGGATGTTGTTGATGTTATTACAGACCAAGGATCTGGCGAAACAAATCACAATGTTGGTGATATTCAAATTTTGTTTAGCAGAAAAAAGCATTTCAATAGTATTTCATTTCACCCGAATTAACCATTTTTCATCGGGTTTTTTTCTGATTTCAAATCTCAACAATAGAAAAATGTCCATTATTTTTAAAACGTCAAAAAGAAAACAGTTGCTATGTTTTTGGCTGTTCCAAATGCCATTTTCCGCTCTTGAACCTAGCATTCAAATTAATACTTTTTCATAAAGTAACTGGACGGATCTGTCTTAAATTTCATATGAAGTTTCCTCCTGGACCAGAGTTGTCCATGGTTTTTTTCGAGACTGATCGCAAAAAGTAAGGTAGCCGTCATTTGTGCATTCGTTTCAAATGATCGGATTAACAAGATTGATGCAAACTTATGACCGCTATTTCTCGAGAAGTACTAGACTTATCTTTCTCGATTTGTACCGTTGTACCGTACACATAGTTGTGTATGTGACATTTTGAGATTGACTGGGAAAACAAGATGGCTGCGTTAACTCTGAAATTACAACTCTGAAAGGATACTCTGAAACAAAGCTGTATGACGTTTTAAAGAGAAAATAGCTAATATCTATAAAACTAATGCAAATCTTAGAATGATGGGCACTAAATCAATCAAGGATTTCTTGGCACTGCCTATTGCTTTTGACATTTATAGATATAACACTTAATTTTCGGAGGTTTTTTTTATCGTTCAATAACGAAGAAACGTATTGTTTTTATCCTTTTAACAGGAGACTGAACCACGCAAAAGTCCAACTCCGACCTCAGGTTCTAACACTTGGCTTATTGTTGGCGTCGTGATCGGATCTGCAGCTGTCATCGTGGTAATTGCCACTGGAGCAATGAAATTGATAGCAAATGTTGGGAAGAAAAGCAAATCAAAGATCAACGACTCCCTGGAGCACAACGACTATCCTACACGTCAGGATAATGCTAACAAACCACAGTTCAATCAAAATGCACTGGATTATTAAAATGTTCAAACAAATCAAAATTATTAGTTTGTGGAAAATGTATCTTGCTTGGTTTTGCGTCTGAAGTTGACAAAATATGTCCTACTTTCTACAGTATAGTTTCCGCTTCGGGTTTTTCCGTCGACCGATATTATATAATTATTTCCGGATTTCTAAAATATAGTTTCTGCTACGGGGATTTCCATCAACCGATATTATATAAGTATGTACAACTTCCTAAAATATGGTGTCTTGGTGATTTCCATAACAGATATCATAAGTCGCATTTGAAGCAGAAAACAAGATCGAGAAAAAAATCTTCGTGATATGACTAAGTACTTAGGATTGTGTGTTAAGGAGCTCCTTTTGAGTATTTATATTTTGTAGCAAAACAATTTTTTTATTAGTAAAAACATATCGATATAAATTCTATATAATATTACAATGAAATACTGTTAGAGAAAAGTTGAAATTGAAGTTGTTTTTCTGTGTGAATTTACTACGTAACTGATCGTTGGGCTTATATGTTGGCTGTTATGGCGGCAGTTTAATCAGTTGTAAATATTGTTTAATCAAAGAGAGCTATATCAAAAGCAGTTATATATTAAGAGGCAATGACGCAAGACGGAGGTTAACTTTTATTTGTAACAATGAGACCAACTTGTGTGATTGTTGTGACTCAGAAATAATTAGTGCTTTGGTTTTTTATATGTTTGTTGTAAGCTATTATATTACGTAGCAGTAGTACATGTTTTGATTTTTGTCAATGAATGATTATTGAAATAAAAGTGACTTTGATGATAAGACTTTCTCCTATCTCTGTGTATGAAAGATACTCGTGTCCAATGTTGAACACCACCGATGAATACGTGAATCAGTGACTTGCATTATTATGACGTAACAATCAAATGGCTGCATTTTATTTTGACGTCGCAATTGCAAACGCATCGAAACGTCTTTTGACTGACTAGTAATGTTGACATCGGCTAGTGACACCGCCTCGGGAAGGAACATTAGAACTGTTTATTAGCTTCCCCTGAAGGTCTTACAGGAATAGTTAAATTTGGTTGTACCTATGGTTTTGCTATTTTTAGTGTTGTAGTTGCATTGCCAATGTCCCGGTTTACCAAAATGTAAGTTGAAAGCTACGGGAAAAATAGTCAATTATTATGTAGGTATGTGTTATATGGCTATTTTAACCCAATCTGCATAACATGGCAAAGACTCGATTCTGACCCAAATTCGGATAGAATAACAATAATCAACACACCTACATATGACATACTATACACTTTTTTGTCTGTGAAAGGACGTCATATTTTTAATCATATTTTAAACCTTTTTATGGTTTAACGGCGTTATAGACTTTAAGATTTATAGTAAAAAAATACATATATTCATAAAACCTTTTTAAAATTGAAACGAAAATGTTGATGCAATTATTATTTTGAATAAATGTAAATGATTTGTGGTTAAAAAATTGTTTTTAATTGTGAAAAACAAAATGTTCCGGTGTTCAGTCAAATATTGAAATAAGATTCATGACCATTCAATATAATTTAGGCATGTGTAGTTGTAAAGAAAACAACTAACATCTAGCGTTCAGAGGTGCTATACTCTCGTCAAATAGTCTGGTGAGAGCTAAGTTTTCTTTGTGTGTGGAGACAAGGTTGTGTGTCCTCGTGCCAGCGTATATCAAATGGCGGACATACATGATAGGCAACCAAGAGTCACTTAACAATGTCATTGAATGAGTTGCCATAACCTGGGCACGGTACCATATTCCTCCATCAAATTACATTATTCTGACAGCAGGCTATCTAGGGAGACAACGCTGGCAAAGAGATAGTGAGGTGATAGAAAGAAATTCCAATCTACGCAGGACACACTGTCCTATGAGAATTTATATATGCCTGTCGCAAATCTAGTTTTTTTTGAGACGTTTAACAAAATAAAACCAAACTAATAGCCTAAAATCATTATCTCGATTTTGACAAAGGGATGTAGACAGTTAACATAATTTTAAACACTCAGAAAACATTAGACTAAAAATTTCTTTTTTATTAAACATTATTTTTAATTCCACATCAACACCAAAGTTATACTTTGATCAGTTGTTTGTTTTTTGTGAGACTTTCTTAACATGAGTAAATTTAAGTCGAAAACGTTTAGTTTGGTTTTATTTTGTGTTTTTATTTATTACCAATAGAACATTTTGATTTTTTTTTATCTTTTTTTTAAATATAAGGAACATTGTGATAAGGGAGTATTGTATGATAAGTGTTTTTAAAAAGCTAAGAGACATTCAACACGATTTTTTCACCTTAGAAGTAGCCTAGACTATAAAAACAGAGGCTCATATCAACAAGTTTATAGTTTGCTGAACTTAGTCATGTGTGACCTGCGTTGGTGACAGGAATTGGTAAGAAGGATGATATAACGTATTGTTTGTTTGTTACATTGTCCAAATGCAGATCCATTACATTCAAATACGAACGAGAATCTCATTAATCCGAGACCTCGGGCTGACAGGCACTCACTCACATATGACCTGAAATTGATGCAAGAAATGCGGAACACTTTTTCTGATCGCACAGTTATGTTAGCTTCTTCACACAAGTGACGACCTTCGACTTTTCCTGAAGATTGCTACAATTGTCCCAAGTACAACTTTAATTGTATAGCTGAAAAAATGAGTTAGTGCAGAAAATGTTTAATTGAATGGAGTTATTAAGAGGCCTGGCATGCTTCTCATTATGAAAGAGTTATTATTTCTATGATTTACCAATTACTTTTCTAAATGTTTAATGAAGTCAATGAATAAGATGACCAATGACGAGAAATGTCCGTCGTCACTTTTATATAGGAAATCTTCTTATGATATCGTAGGCTGTAACAATGAACTCAATGCTTTCCAAATAGACTACCGATTCGGGCACGCTTTGGTAGGTGCAACAGGCAGTGTCTCATCTCTGTAGTATATGTGTCTGTTTTATTTATAATGTTGTTTGACTTGGGAAAACAATGCAATTTTACGGCAAAACAATTTAGTAGTCGTACTTACCCCGCACAAATATAGAGTTTTATTGTTCAGAATCATGAATTTCGCCATTCTTCAGTGTTCAGTCAGAATTTTACAAAATGAGATTTTTACCATTAATGTTTGGGCACCTTTGCCAATATATCTCGCTAGAAATGTGACATTTCCAGTCATGGTTGCATGCATAGAAGGGTAAAGAAAACACTTTTGAACAATTATTCATGCAATTTCAGATTACAAGTTACAGAAATACCATTATTTCTGCTCCCTTATATATCCCAGACACCTAAAAATAGCATATATTTTGTAATGATGTCTTCATACTGTCCACTCCGATAGATTGTCAGTGGGTTATCTGCTACATAAACAACCCTATTATATACAACCGGAACATGGTAACCCTATCACGGGAATTCGCCTCATTGTACTTACTCTTCGGCTGTCAGGTACTTGTAGCTCTCACCAATACTTATATGAATATATAACGAAATACGCCTCTAATTACACAGCAAAAGTATATTGTTTTCTTACCTACGAATAGTATTACAGTATCGTTTATTGCCAAAAGTAAGGCTTTTGCGAGGAGAGCACAATTGAAAAGAATACACTGTAGTGATTAAAATAACTGAAATGCTGCAGAACAGGCACACTAGTTCGTGTCTTAACTTGATTTGTGATGAAAGGCTACACTTAGAAATATAGATAACTGTTTGAACTAGTTTTTTCATTTGATTTCGATGTTGAGAATATATATCATTTTGATGTGTTTGAGTATATGATTGATCTGCATAAAATATTAAATTCGATTGGTTAAGTTTGGTTTAATTTTGTTTAACGTCCTATTAACAGCTAAGGTCAATTTAGGACGTGCTTCCATGTGTTTTATTGTATGCGTGCTTGCGCGTGTGTATGCAGGAGACCGTGTATGATGGCGTGCTTGCCTCCTTCTGCGCGGATCTGATGCCGACTTTATAGTGCTATCTCAATGAAATACCATGCTGAAGGCACCCAGCACAGCATTCCGCCCGGTCACATTATACTGACAACGGGTGAACCGTTTGTTGCCATTCCCCTAAATGCTGAACGTTAAGCAGGGAATAACAACTACCATTATTAAGGACTTTGGTATGGCCAGGCCTGGGGACAGAACTCATTGCCTTCCCCACGTTGTATTCGAAGCATTTCCCATAGACACAACTTTTTCAGTGTCGAGTTAAGACTTCGTTACTGAAGACAGTCAGCAGAGGGCATTTTTTCAATGAAATAGTTAACCCTTATTTTCTGCAGACAATGTACAAGAAACATATACGTTTTGTCTTTAGTTTAATTTGAAATTGATATTGTGTCTGATCTTCAATGCAATGTTAATATAATATGAAAATAATATACAGTAACTTTTAGTATAACTAGTATATTTTAATAGTTTAGTCTAAAAAGGCAGTTTATGAGTGCGGATGATGTCAATGGTAATACCATTTCTGAAATGTGGACCTTAAAGCGACTAACGACATATAAACGTGTTTTTTCCTGTAATTTCTTTCTAGATTACATCTATTTATATTAAGA
>JAUMHH010190294.1:0-14182 GCA_032359455.1 Chlamys rubida
AGTGGAGCAGTGCAATCTCCAAGGTTACAGTTATGACGTCATAAGCGAAGCGACGTCACAGTGGCCCAATGTATGTTCTTGGAAAATAATCAACATTGGGCACATATGGTTTATCTAGGCGCTGTGCAGTGCAAATGTAAATATTTACATGTATCTTATATATTTATGCCACCCCGTGAGCGATATCTGTTTGACAAGGTTGGACCTAATATCTGATTAGCAACAATATAATAAATACATTTACAGGATTACAAATAGGTTATGAACACCTGTTTTCGGGTCCTTTTTTATTGTACCAAAAATGTAACTACAATTTAATTTCCTCCCTTTTAGGGACAAGACGTGAACGTGGCATAGATGTATGGCATAAACCAACTACAGGAAACGGAGATATTCCATATAGTGAATCGGGACTTGCTATTTACAACCCATGGTTTCCAAGAAAATGGTTAAATAAAAACATATGTCGTTTCGTACCATTCTGTCCCGATTCGCAACTCGCTAAAGTTGACAGTGTTGATGAATATTCACAAGTTCCCGTTAATTCAGTATCTCCGTAGCATTGTTTCAAGTTAGGACACGCTGATATCAAGCTATTGATAGTAGAACGAAGAAACTGATAACATATCAGTAATTCACCTTGATGCATTATAAGACAATTTTTAGTTTGTGTTAATCAGTTCTATCATTTTGATTTTAGAAGTAACAGTGATCTAGGTAATTTTTATTAATTCTGGATTAGAATTTTACACCCCCTACCATTGTATCTGTGGTGGCTAAGTTCATAATTTCCAGTCAAAGAATAAATGAAGAAACGCAAGATGAGCATAGTCGTCATTTAAAAATCAAAAAGCAGAAAAGGAAGATGTTTCCATTATTATCTACATTTTTAATACCTCTAAGATGTGACAGCAGCAATAACGTATTAATACGGTGCGGATTGGAATCACACCGTGTAAGTAATTTATGATTGTTTAAACCAGAAAAAATATACTACATTTACTTCTTCATTAACTTAGAGTAACATAATATCAGAAAGGCATTTATGATGTTAACTATAGACAGCGCTACACACAGGTAGCAAAACCAAAGAAGCGACACTTCTTCCATCATATAACCGAATAGCATTGGCGCAAGCAGAGCCCCTAAAAATGCCGTTACATTTATAAAACTAGATATTTCGCCTCTTACTGGAATCAAACTTGCATTTATCCAACTCAAGAAATTTGGCCAGACAAGACCAAAGGGGATTCCGATGACGCATACAGATACCCAGACGCCAACGTCGCTGAAGGCATGCGCACTTACCGTCAATCCTACAAATCCAAGTGTGTATGCAGTAGTCGACAGTAATAAAAGTGTATGAGATTTGAATAAACGGACAAGAACTATGCCACATATACTTCCCACAAGTCTGGTAAAAAAGGCAGTAGACGTGAGCATTGCTCCTGACATGTTCGTCCACTGAAGATATTTTACGCAGAATGTACTCAGATATCCCGTAAAGGTAAAATCAACTGCATTATGGAATAAACTATAGACACCAACATTAAACAACTGAAGACGTTTAAGAAATACCGAAAAAGTTCCTATGAATTCGTTTTTCTCCTTCGTGACGAATGACATTTTGTTGGATTTTGAAAATCGGAACAATCTGAAAAAAGGCAGAGCAATTATCATACACAGTCCAGCCGAAATTGAATATGCAATATAGAGTTGAGATGGATTGTCATTTGGATCGCGTAATGTGGTTTCATTATAATGACTTCCAAAGCTAATATTCGCAACGGATGATGTGAAGTTATCAGCGACTGAAACGTTGGTTGGATCCGGAGCCAAGGAAGACGAATTGAAGATATAAGCATGTCTCTTTGCGAGGAATGGTCCTGTCGCTATAGGTGCGAGTACACTTGCAATGATTGATATCGCGCCATGAATCATAAGGTATGAGCGTCCTCTTCCCGTAGGTCCCCAAATTAGCACTGACTCGGAATAGATGGCTGAAAAATTGCAAAACAACAGTAGTATACATGCATGAGAATAAAGAAAATATTGCTGTATTACAGAATCGTTCTGTTTTACTTGAAATATACATAGCAGATACTAGCTACTACCAGGAATTAGCTGTCAGGATACTACTCTAAATAGCAACTTTATCATCAATTTAAACGTTTTGATATTTATTGAATGTTTGATGACACATCCAAACAAAGTGCAAGTAGAATAACGACAGCTATGTTTACACTGCTCAGTTCAGCTGAACCGACGTAAGTGTTAGTAAACCTACTGCGAGGACTGTCTAACCTTTAGGCATATATTTCAAAACCCGATGGACTGATTCACATGACTCGTATACCATAGATAAGAATCTAACTAAAGTTTACGAGAAAGTTTTGGCTATTACTGATAATAAAGGTCATACACGATGTCAAATGTCTAATGTTTGAATAAGAGCATAAAGCGACTCTCTACTTTAATGCAGAAGGTTCAATAAGTTTTATTGTGTTTAGTGAATTTTTATATTACACACTAAATACTTCCTCAGAGGATTATTTTATGCTTTTTTATACGTCATCAACAGATTTATAAAACATTCCTTTCTTATTGACGTATGGGTAGATAGAATATACAACTCGATGGGTCCAGAAGTTGAGTAAAATACCCGATGCTTTGCCAAAGGTTTAACTCACAATTCATAACTCCAAGAATATAATTAGCTTTTATTTCTGATAAAAACATTTTCTGTCAGCGTTTATGCACGGCAAGAAACTTTATTATATATAATGACGCCATGTCATCGAGGAAATATATTTAATACACCACGGGAAACGTCATCAAACGTTCAGAGCATTGAGGAATATTTGTCGTTACATACGGAATTTGGTTGTATGATACTTTGTTTTGGTATGTCGGACCAGTCATCTTTAATATGAAAGATCGGTATGGAGGCAAGAAGAAATCAGCATTGGTAGACTTTAATATTGAGATCAACATTAGTATACTTAATTATTCAGATCAACTTAGGTATAAATAATTATTGGGATCAACATTGGTATGCTTAATTATTGAGATCAACATTGGTATACTTAAATAATGAGATCAACATTGGTATACTTAATTATTAAGATCAACTTAGGTATAAATATATATTGGGATCATTATTGGTATACTTAATTACTGAGATCAACATTGGTAGACTTAATTATTGAAATCAACATTTGTATAAATCATTATTGGGATCAACATTGGTATGCTTAATTATTGAGATCAACATTGGTATAATTAAATAATGAAATCAACATTGGTATACTTAATTATTCAGATCAACTTAGGTATAAATAAATATTGGGATCATTATTGGTATACTTAAATATTGAGATCATCATTGGTATACTTAAATATTGAGATAAACATTGGTATGCTTAAATATTGAGATAAACATTGGTATAAATAAATATTGGGATCATCATTGGTATACTTAAATATTGAGATCATCATTGGTATGCTTTATTATTGACATCAACATTGGTATACTTAAACATTGAGATAAAAATTGGTATACTTAATTATTGAGATCAACATAAGTATACTTACTTATTGACATCAACATTGGTATACTTAAATAATGAGATCAACATTGGTATACTTAAATATTGAGATAAACATTGGTATACCTAATTTTTTAGATCAACATTTGTATACTTACTTATTGAGATCAACTTTGGTATAGTTGATTATTATCAACAAATAATGAAATAACTTACCAACAGCTAGGATACCTCCAAAGATACCCAGCACGACATGAGCGAAGATCATCAGCTCGTAGAGTACGCACCACGGTATGGAGGCCACAACAAGACCAAACAAAACAAGAGAAATCCCAAATAAAAGGAATTTATTCATCCTGGAATAAATGACACCTGCTAGTAAAGATCCCAGGAATCGACCTGTGTAGTATGCTGTCATAAAAGCCGATCCTTTTTGAAGATCAACCCCAGAAATGCGAATGACGTCCGGAAATGCTGGTCCAATCTGACCTTTTATCCACCCCTAGGAAAGAATCAGATAAACTGCTTATAAAAGGTAACGGTCGGGATTGCATTTTCGCTTGTTTATTTATAAATACAGAGATCTAACTTTCTTTTGAGTTCTTGTCTGTTTTTCGCCATTACGACTTTTTGGGACTAATCGACATTTTACCTGAAAAAGGTCATAATCCAAGTAATCTGCACTGCTACAAAGCTAGATCATTCAATGTTGTGATTATTAGTTAATAGGTTTAATGGTTTCAGGTAAATTCGCGGACTTTCATTTTCTGCACGTGCTCAATGAGTTCTCAAACGACTTCTTATTACATATATTTGTTTAAGAAACAGACATCAGCAGTTTTCAGAAAAATAACATGTTACGAGAAAATGTGTGATATTCTCTTCATGGTATGAATGTGAAAAATAATGTACGATAAGACATTTGGAGAAAAACCCATAGTATATACCTTTCCCGTCAAGGATGTTACTGCACAACGGGTGTTTATATACGTTACATACTAAACAAATATCATAATTTAACCGTAATGCACTGTATTATAATGTTCGGCGAAAACAGTAAACAGACAGTTTTTTATTTAAATAATATGGAAGATATTCCTATTTTAATTACTGTAGTTTACAAATTTCAAACATATTTCCCTTTATATTGTAATAATATAAAAAATTATATTATTGTTAATGTTATTAATGATGTATGCACGCCGCTATCAGCCACTTCATTATTTTGATAAGCATACAGCTGCTGTCAAGTGTATATAATTGAAAGTTTAAAATGTGAAATATATATCGGCGAACACATATGTTTCGACCATTAAAGTCGCTCTGTAAAGCATATGTAAACAAGAAGCTCAGAGGTCCTGTATCGCTCACCTGGATATTTAAGCAGTCATAGAAAATTATTCTCATTAAAAAATTATACTGTACTACAAATATTTCAATGGCAAACTTTGTCGGCTCAATCCGTTGAAGCTACCAGCCAAATATTATTATACCATTCTATGCTTTTCGGTTCTTCATAAGAGGTTGTTTGAAGTGTTTTGACATATTTGTCCCTGTAACCTTGAAAGAAGCTCAAGGTCATTTTCCTTCTCAAACATTGTTGCCTCTATCCCAAGCAGCTACATGTACCAGCCGAATCTTATGAATCCATGCGTTTTAGTTCGTTTGAATTGTTGTTGACCTCTGTGACCTTTAAAGTAGATTGAAGTCATTTTCATTCGCATTCTTTAATGAGCTCTATCCCAAGAAGCCACCAGCCAAATATTATGATTCTATACCTTTCGATTACTCAAAAGAAGTAATTCGATTTTTTTGACATATTTGACCCCCGTGACCTTGAAAGTAGGTCAATGTAATTTTCATTCGCAAACTTCAATCCAAAGAAAGTATCAGCCAAATATAGAGATTTTTTACCTTTTCAATTCTTCAGAAGAAGCCGTTTGAAGCGTTTGACATTTTTGACTCCTGTGATCTTGATAGTAGGTCAATGTCATTTCCGTTCGCAAACTTTGTCGGGCTCTTACCGGAAAGCTACCAGCCAAATATGAAGATTCTATACCTTTCAGTTCTTCAGGAGAAGTCGTTTAAAGTGTTTGACACATTTGACCCATTTGACCTTAAAAGAAAGTCACCTGAACCTCGAAGGAATTTCTCGTGATGCCCATTGCAAATTCGTCAATGCGTAACCGGTTTCATCAACGTAATGATATATCGTCCTTGATCGTCATTAATCAAAGACGGTAATGTTAAAACTAAATATGTTGAATGCACATTGTTGAGGATACTGACCATCACAACGTACGCTGACGACACGCAGATACTGCGAATGATCTGTAACCTTGTGGCCTTGTTGTGTCGGAGTTCAGCGTAGAACGACGATGGCTTGACCTTTGACACTTTGTTGTCCTCAGCATATTCGTCATCCTTCTGCATGGGGATAGCCTCCTGTTCTGACCCTGGGACTCCATACTTGAGCTCTGCATCCATTGTCATTTTTCCTGAAAATAGATGTTATAGAAAGCATATTACTATACAATTGTACCTAAAGAGTTACAGAGTGTATTGGAATATCTTTTTCTTCGGTCAATATGGTAGGCTGACAAACAACATGCGTCTCCAATTAAAATTATATATTTAAGTATCAAAACACATACAAACAATCAGTCTTTACTGGGGCTTGGACATCAATGTCGCTATTGTGACATTCAATTTATAAAGTATAAATCACGTTGTTAACACTGTTGCTAAGTAAACAATATTTCTTTATCATTGTAATTTGTTTAACAAAACGCTTGAGCATTGTACATCGTCAAAAATTGCGATGAACATGGCATTTTGTTAAATAAATGCATATTACACTGTAATCTGTGTAACATGTGTATCACTCCTCACAGGAATGGAACCCAACATGTTGAATGTAAATGCTCACAACTAACATTTCAACACGCACGCACGCACGCACGCACGCACGCACGCAAGCACGAATTATCTCTTTCGCTCTCTATCTCACACACAAGTTCCCTACGTTTTACCGGCAGTATATACACATATATACAAACCATAGAGAACCCGTGTATACGAACGTGGCTACATTTGTAATATACAGCAACCATATGTGATGATATATTTATAGGATTCAATGTCATGTCAGACACAGAAGCGTCACACATAGTCAAGTGATAATTATATTGAAAATCAATAAATGTCATGAATAACAACAGGAGGCCACGAGGAGATTAGATCTGCTTTACTCAACGGTTTCCATCCTAAACATCAAATCTTAAACACCAATTAAAATACTGTAACAGGATGCATGCAAATTATTTAGATTCCATATCCATAATACATATAATGTGATTTTGTTGCTATTCATAATTTATCGGCACTTGTATAAGATACTAAGCTTACCTGTGTGTGTCTCGACCACGTCCTAAAATTCAGTGTGTATACTACACGCTGAATATAGATGACCTACTTAACTACTCCACGTGGCCAGCAACAGTGAAGCTAGTATAACACAAATCTGATTCCACGTGCTCTGGACAAAAATAGTTGTGTACACACGAGAGAAAACTAGCCTTGTTATGTAGAGCAATTTGTTGTGCACACGCAGTGAACACGGTAACTGAACAAGCCTTTATGACTCTGCCAAGGCAGATATAATCTACCTGAGAGTATAGAATATGGGACAACATTCAAGGCTTGTCGAGAGAGTACTTGAAGTGTGAAATTAACTCCAACAATTTGATTAAAACATGAAACTTGCATTGGCTGACGTCAGCTAATTGTTTTTGCATTGTGACATTACATTGTATACCCATATGTAACGAGTGGCTGCAACGCCTAGGTAGGCCGATCTTAGTATAAATTGAACAGTTAAAGTCTCCTCTTCCGTACACTAGTTATAGCATTGATGTAATATAAGTGGCCCCGTCATCCAGTGACACCGTCTTAGAATGACCTCAGCTGTTGTGAGGATTTCAAACACGATACAAACAGACAAACGCATTAAAGCAACAAATTGTTGTAATAAACTATACGTGAATATTTAGTTCATTATTATCACTTTACAAAAATAGTCATGATTTAATAAGTAATCATAATCAGTAGCTCTCCAATTTTTCATGAAAGTAGGAAAACTATCTTTTGTAGCTGTGCATGGTATACTGTAGAAACATGTTTAAGATCAATATCTTATCATAACCCTTATTACTCATATTAATGACACTTTAAAATAAAAAACTACATTTTAAGAGAGGAATCTTTGTTTTCTTGTAATAATGCTTATGTCATCTTAAACAGGACTGTTTTTGTTATATCAGACTTATGATACGATACCTTCAAGTTACTATATTTTGAATGTTTATCACTATTTCATTAGGAATAGTTATTTTCTTATCAAGTTGAAGATGACATACTGCAAAAGAATCATTCAATTTGTACCAATTACGATCCATAGAATAAGATTCTGCAATATTTTTCAGTTGTTTGGCAACCCCTTTAAATACACTATTCATTGTTACCCAAACAACCACCGTTTCGGAAAACAATCGCATTAGTTCACTGTAAAATTACGGTCTAATTATAATTTATGTCAGCTTGGATAATTAATGTTCAGAGACTGAAGCTTGTTTTGTTGCACTCTTTAACATCACAAAAACAACTACAAGATTAAAATGTTGTTAAAGGTCATTTTATTAATGACAAATCAAAATTGTGACAATTTTAGTTCACAATTTTTGAAGACGAGATGAATAATAAACTAATATGAAGTACAATGACTTCTATTAGTAATGTAGCAACAAAGATGGGATACAGAATTGGCACCGATGACAGGCATGAGCTACATCCATAAATAACTGTTGTTTATGGTATATTGCAAAATGTCTGGCATCATCTGTTAGTCAAACATCTCCTAAGATCCACCGGTGTTTTTACTCCAGTGGCCAGTTATCAACGTATATTATTCAGAACCGATTGAGTTATTGTATTTAATTGATGGATAATTTCTGTTATTAACACATATTTTACACGCAACGGAACTGAAAATGCCGGCAGCATTGCTCTCTTTAACAATCCGTTATCACATGTAAAAAAGAATTGACAATGTTCCTTCATATTTCACAAAGCCCTCTTTCTTCATGTTACGATACTGTTATGGAAAAACATTTTGCCATCATTGCCCTCTCTTAATAATTTTGTAGTATACATTTTTGTCAATGCACGACTTCCAAAGGCCCTTTCGTGAGCCACAAAATAGAAACACGTCCATTGCAATACAACATGGTATAAACAGTAGACATACATTTACCAAATTGAGCGTCAGAAATCGTCCTTTATTATCTGTCAAACGCAGTAACAAGAGAGATACCACGATGATTAGCGCACAATTAAATCACATGCTGACCCATTTCAATATACGATCATCCCTGACATTATCTTCCTCCAGTCACGCCCAGTTATTCGAAGGGTAAACATATTCACCTGTCACTTCCGGTTACATCTTTGCCAATGCACCTGGTACAGTCCTCCTCAGACAATACTATTGAGTTTATCAGAATTTATTGTTAAATATCAGGTTCAACAAGCCCCCTAAAAGATGCTGTAGGCACCTAAACTTCAACCCCCTGATAAGTCATGTTCAAAGACCTCGATTACAAATAGGAACTTGTATGTGACTTAAAGTAACTTACTTGTATATATTGAACGTGTACGTTGGCTATACAAAGTATACATAGCCAGGTTAACGTAGTCAAAAATAAGGCATTAAGGCTGATGTCTTCCTAAAAATAGCTCACTGAACTTATAACATGTCATGAGTTTATCAGAATTTATTGTTAAATATCTTAACAAGACATGTTGATAACGTCCCACTTTTGATGGAGTATTTATTTAATACAGTGTCATTGTACGGTGATATGTTCAGATCTAGCTAGTCTGATAGCTGCAATAAGTTCCTCCTCTTCGATTTCTCTGTTTTATTCTATAATGAAACAAATGATTATCCGAACAATCATTTCAAGTAAAATTATCTTCACATTTACGCTAGGTACCGAGATCGGCAGAATTGAAAAGTGACTAAAAATAACTTTCTTTGATAATAAATTCTTTCCTCTTTTTTTTGTTTTCCGAAAAATGTTTAGAGAATAACTTATGGCAGTTTATTTAGTTTCCATTGTCCTAACTATATTCTTACTTGAGTCTATGTCCTTTATTTTGAAAAACGCCTCTCTTTTATTAACCAATCCATATATATACTACAGTTTCTGAAAAATGCGGCCCTTTTAAAGCCGTTTTGTTATTTCAACGACGTATTCTAAAACTGTCATGTGCACACTGTTGCAGTTGTACCTTATAAGACGTATGTAGAGTAGTTTGTTAACAAAACGATGAACAAATCACACTTACATCAATACATTAAGGAGAGTAATTACCAGGGTCACATAAAACATACAGTATTCATCAGTGTAACTACCTATTGTTTAGTTTACAGAATCCATATTCTCATTTACATATTTTGACAATTTGTTCTGTTACTGCGCTTATCATATTGTAATTTAATCCAAAACATTACTAGCTTATGATCTGAAAAACGTTATTTAAAAATACTGTATAAGAAAACGTCTACGAGCATATAGCCTATAAAACTAGTTCCCGATTAAACTATAAAATATAAAATCATTTTCCCTGCATTGAGGAGAAAAGACAGATTTGTCCTGTATACACTAAGTATACGTAACCGTTGCCCGTGTCGTGTGGAGAGGTTTTGACCGATGCAATTGAGGTATGTGTGCCAAGTAGGTTAATTCTAGCTTCGGACGTTAAACGGACAAGTACCATTCGAAATATTTTATAAAATAAATACAATGTTATTTTTAAATATAGTCTGGTTTTAATATTTTGGATCAGTTAATTGGGACCGTTCTTTATGTGTCAGTAGATCCATTAAGAAATAAGCCGTGTCGGAGCTGGTGCACCTTCTGTGATCTGTTCAATTTTTCAGGCTGGATGTCACATGGTTCTATATTTGGGGGGCCGACGAAAGAGTTAGCCAGCGAGGAATGCAATGTATCGCTTTCTAAAGGTATCTAAATTATTATTTTAAAAAAATGCTTAATCAGTCCTAACAAGCCACAAAACAGCTTTTAGCTAATGACACTTTGCGTGTTTGTCATTAAAATTGTTACAAGTTTATTTAGGACAAACTGCGAAACACAGTCGCCCGCCCCACTGTCCTTGTATTGATGCCATCGCCAAGGTTACATGTCGTCACGGTTGTCACATGTTTTGCTCCTCTGCACTCGTTTCATGTGTCTACTGCTTTTACTATAAATAGCTTCAATGTCAAAAAATATTGATACTTCAGTTATCTTTCAGCCACAAGGCGCTTCCGAATCCAGTTTTGAGCTTTTTATACGGCGCAATAGCCTACAAAATTGTGACTGGTCCGCCAGGTTTTCTCGTTTCTACGTCGCGTCGATCCGTTGACACAATGACATACCCACTATTACTAGGTTTGCTATGTTTTACCTGTTATGAGAGCCCTCTAAAAACGTTCAGGAGTGACAGATAATGTCATCTTATAAAAGGTAGTATCGATTAACTTACATGTCTCGATTTGTGTAAATTTTCATCAAATGTATAACTATCTTTATTAAATGTCCGTGTCGTTATATTCAATAATAGGTTTCTATTTGTTGGGTATATATGCCAATTGAATACGATAATCCTTAAATTTGGATTAAATGTATTTCTTACATTTTAAATGTGTTATAAGCGAATATGCAGCGTTTTGTGGATAAATAAGTATAACGATATTGCAATATTAGTATTAGTCGGAACAACACAGCAACTAAACATTGTGATATCGGAAGTTAAGAACAATTATAAAGCGTCTGTTTTATTAAGTCCATATAGAACGCTTTTACCCTGATCACGCATGGAGTTACTCCTCCATCAGCCGGGTATTAGTTTGAAAACACCCATGCAGACTCATTCGCTCGGCAGTGTTAGGGGGTGCCGATAAACTCCCTCGGCTATTTACGGAATTCCTCACGGAGATCGCCGAGTCAATCAGGCGAAATGTGGGCGGAACACATATACTGACCTCATCCCGGCCAGTTAGTATCGGTATTGAGACCATAGCGCAGAGGTCATTGACAGAGTGGATACTTTTTGCGGAAATTGTTCTTTGGATATTGATTTTACAAGTGACATGTTATGTTTTATTTCGGTATACTGCAGCTGGTAATATTAATGTGTTCTAGTTTTAGGGAACAACACATTTGCTATTTCGCTCAAGCTTTAACTATATAATCACGATTAGTACGGACGTTTATTTTATCAATCACTATTTCTTGGGAAGTAAGAATTATGGTTATATAATGATATATTAACATGCAGCTGTATTGCCACATTTAACGCCAGGGTGGCAGCAAGATTGAGAGTGTAGTGAACGACCTTTGGGATACAATCCTGACACAGCGGGTGTCTAGCATTCAATTCAAACGTAAGGGAGACCGGGGGAAATCAATGTAATTGACAACTGCAGGACCCACCTGCAAACACAGTCGAACAGCTGGCCACACTGGTATCGCATAGCAGGCTTACATAAACTATGCGAAAGCTTGTGTGAAAATGGCAATACTGTTGCTTTTAAGGAATCTGCTTCCAGAAAGCATTAGTCACTACTTGTTCGGAATGTAGGACATAACGTCAACGTAGAAATCAGAACTAAATTCTATTAATTTTACGAATAAGCGGGACTAATCGTTGACCTCGCAGTAATGCTACTACAACGCAGAGATATATATCAACCAGCAGAGATTCAGTTGTTTTCACTATTCTCTCCTACTTACCACAGTGTCTGCCTCCCTATCAAACGTCGGAACAACTCTTATCCTGCTCGACGAGTCCACTTCACTAGCGAGTATTTTTAATTATGATGCAATTTCCCAGATCAGTCGTGCTCTTGTTTTAGTTCAGTATGCTATAAGATATAACAACGAATCTGTACGACATTGATTAATATCTTATATTCAAACGCGAATTTACAGTTAATCATTCTAAACATCGAATGTACAAGAATTAATCAACCTGTTTGTTCGATGTTTACCGATAAAGCGTTTTTTCTCAGCCACATTTTTTTTCAGCTGTGACGATAAACTCCAAACATATCCTTGATCTCACCTTTCTGAGTCTGCCCGTTCCACAAAAATAGTCTTCTCATACTTAATTCCCATATCCTGTCTAATGCCTCTGGAGGTGCACTTTGGGGCTTCTGTAGTAATCCCTTTTTAGTGTATGTATACTCACGTTTATCTTTATTCTAGTCATGTCAAGGTGTGCATGTCATTTACCTTAGATACCTCGATACAAAGAAGGTAAGTCTACTAAATATGCTATCATGCTATGTTGTAATTTATAGAAGTCATTGTTTTATAAAAAGTGAAACATATATAATGCGTTATCACTAGCACTGAATGTCATTGCGTAATAAGGAATACTTGTATAAGCTCACCTCATATCTATTTCTGGACATTTTATAAGAAAAAAAGAAAAAAACTTTAACTTTGGTATGCGTATCGCTTAAAGGCATACAACTTCAACGTCCCGTCTTCATATAACCTTATATATTGCGAGGATGTTATACTAGAAATAAACAAACGTTCATCATGGCAATATGTTTGTATATATCCTTGACCATCTCTTAAGGATTGCAACTGAGCTCCTACACACTTGTTGTGTTGATCCCATGGAAGTCTAACACCTGTATAGTAATAATGTCAACTTTAAGCTAACCTGGCACACGTACTGTATCTGTGGGCTTATGGTTAGGTGTGTAAACATTTCTCTAAATGGCTACTTCTTAAAGGGTTCGTAGGGTTATGATACCAGGCCAATAACAACCTCGAAAGGGTGTTAAAACGTCGTATCATATTACTTTTAACGTCTTTCAATGTGAGTAAATACGTTTAAAAGTTTAAATGTCAATTTCTAAACATTCATGAGGTCTCGGGACATGATACTATCATGGAAATTGGCCATGTACATCCTTTGTTCTAATGTTGAGGTCAAAGACAAACTATGATAGTTGGCCGAGGATAAGGTCAAGGTAGGCTAAGGTGGATAAAATACTTCATTATGGAAGTGTTAACAGAGCACAAAATTACGACGACTTGTAAATGGAAAGATTTAGTTCATGACGTGTACATTATTAGTTCTTACAATATATGTTGATATATGTTTACCCACTTAATTACTCGTCAGAGGTTATGTCGACTTAGCAAATCATTATGTTGTATTACGATAAAGCTGTGAAAACAACAATTCAATATATTCAATGTTGCACATTCTTATTGCCTTCACATTTAACGCCATGTCTATTTGACAAGTGATTATGTAAACACCCGTCCACACAACCAAAGTTCATCAATGTTATTTTGAAGATCCCAACTGGGTGGGATCATTTTATTTGGCCACCCGAGGTGAATTTGTGTATAGTTTCCTCAAATAACTCACCTTGATCTTTAAAATAACAGGGAAAAAAATATTTTAAATAAACATTCTCTCACACTTGGTGATATTTAGAGAAACTTCAATACACTGATACGATGTAGGCTAATTAGACATAT
>JAUMHH010190305.1:0-14182 GCA_032359455.1 Chlamys rubida
CAAGGTCACATGGGTCAAATGTCTTAAAATTTTCAAACGACTTCTTCTCAATAACCAAAAGGCTCAGGGTACTGATATTGGGCCTGTAGCATGCTGAGATGAAGGGCTACCAAGTTTGTTCAAATGAATGACCGTAACACACTTTCAACCTAATGTCCTTGTTCGACATTCAAGGTCACAGGCGTCATATGTTTAAATCTTTTAATAGGTTCTTATATGAATCAAACACTGATATTCTGCCTGTAGCTGTATTTTAGTCTAATTTTAAGATAACAAGTGTGAGATTAATACCAGGTGAGCGATGCAGGCCCATTGGGCCTCTTGTTTCATAATACATATAATATGAAAAGCAACACACTCACACTCAAACTTACAGAACATTTATGCTAGCACGAGATATCTTCATAATCTGCACATGCACAGATCAGGTATACATTATACAATGTACAACCATTATATTCTGCATATTTATAAACATTTCCTCATTCACCTACCTCTAGATGCTATGCACTATATATCTAAGAAGTTTAGATCAAACTTACAAGCCTACCATAGTACATGTATCACTGTTCACAAACACACACACACACAACACAATGTGTACATGATCATTTGGTCACCATCGTGTAATAATATTTCTACATTGTCGACACATATCTATGTTACTGCACTGTATACATTTTCGATAATAGCCATTTAATTGTATAAACATAAGGTCCATGATGCATCCTGACCAGTACATGTACATGAATATGTACAATATATATACACGCATGTATATACATAATCCCACATTATTGTTTTACCTTTAACACTAGTATGAAGTCAGCTATCTATATATATCGACACTCATTTGTCTTATACCTAGCTGTATCTATAATTCATCTATTACACACCCATACACACACACACCATCAACCACACACCATCACAAACTCTCACAGACACCTATCCATTACACAGGTTAATACACACATCACTCTCTTACTTTAGAACCATAAATGTTTATATACTACCCGTTGTGTACATCAAACCTACATACTATACTTATATAAGAGTGATATATGTAGTAGAAGTTGAGAGAGAGAGAGAGAGAGAGAGAGAGAGAGAGAGGGAGAGAGAGAGAGAGTAAAAATGATATATATGCTGAAGTAGCCAGTGACTTAATCAGAAACTACCGAGGCCTTGGCTATATATAGTTTATAAATTTAAACACAGGAAAAATACATTAAAACACAAAACGACAGCTATATATCTATAATAGGTTTCCATTTTCTCCAACCTGTTTCAAATTTCATTTTGACGTGCTCACTTTTACCGTTATTTATATGCTTTTGAACAATGAAATTATCTTTAATGACATTAATTAGTGCATTGAGATTTAAGGATTTGCAGAGACATCTAGTCTTGTATATATAATGCTTGATAAGAATTAAAATGTCATTATCAACATAGCTGGAAAGGTGTGAAACTATTCCAAAAGGAAGGATTCTTTATTAAATGAAAACGGGAGAAAAAATAGATCCAGCAGAGTTTCAAATCTCTGCAGTAATTCCTGCACTTCTCGACATTTCCATAGACAATGAGTTATTGTTTCATGGTCTATAGTACACAAAGTACATAACGGGCTAGGGTTAAGTTTATTTTAAAGAGAAAAGTGTTTGTAGCCAAACAGTGATTTCTGACTTGGAACCACTGTAAGTTTGCATGTTTAGTTACCATAAAAGGAATTTTGAAAATGTTGGTCCATTTTTCATTATCAAAGTAAAACTCCTGGTTCCATTTATTGCTTAGAAACATTTCAAAGAGAAGAGGTATAAAAGGTTGGAAAGGTCTTTCTATCTGAGAGTCAAATTTCCTAACTAAACGCTTGACAGCTGAGACTAGCCCTTGGTACTGGAGAAAGTTTGTATGGATATGGAAATTAAACTGAAATGTTCAAGTGAATAGAATTTCAAGCTGTCAGAATGTTTAACGAGGTCATTCACTGTAAATATTCCTGCCTCAAACCAATTTTAAAAATTATTACCCACTTGAATATCCTTGTTATATAAAAGTTATATTATTTACTCCGTTTGGGGACACGATACTACAAAACTGACGTTGTGTGGAAAATGAAAAACAAAAAACATCAACATTTCAGTTAAATGAAAATGTGTTGCATTTTAGGACACTTCGGTATAGCCGGCTTCTCATCAAAGTAATATTTGTATTTAAATTGAAACCTCCCAAAAGCCGTCACACTTAACTTATGAAATATTAACAAATACGGGCATAAACTATACTCTTATTTAGCAAATATTGTCAACATGATGTAATAAGGAGAAAGTTATGAATTTAATACAATAACCTCATGACATTGTTGCTGGAACAAATTAAAATTAAATGAGGCGTCCTATATGTATTACGTACTGACATGACGGGCACGCGGCGTCATTGTTGAGCTACCGTATATGGACGCTATTTGCGAGAAAGGAAGATTGCAATTACAATATTATAGATATTATTGATTATTTACACGGATAGACAAATTCTGATAATTCTTGGTAATAAGTTTACAGATTTCGTGCAAAGACGATGGGGAATCATATTTATAGAGTTAGGCCGTTTTGAAGACTCGTGTTCTGTACATACTAGACTTAATGAGTATCCAATGTGTCGGTGAGGATATTAAGATTTATCGCTTGTTCTCCTGTTCGCCTTTGATCGCGGTAGGAGCTTTGGAGACGGTATTGCAAAATACCAGGAAAATTAGATCACTGGTGAGCCACAAAATGGGAATTGCTTTCCTAGGAGCACGCCAATGGACAGTATATGCGCGAGGCCCCATGACGAGTGATACAGATCGTTTTAAATGATTTACGGAGGCAGGCCTAAACCGGGCTATATATGGAAACACGACTTTAAGCCGCTTTACTCCTAAAAATTACTTAATACACAATATGTTTTCTCTATTAAGTTGTATACGTTGCAACAACAGTGCGGGTTGCGTGGTATAGTTCCCGATAAAGCAGCAGGGTTTTGTGAATGAGTGCGTTCCCGGTGATCAATTCGACATCGGCGAGGATTTTTTGTGATATCAGTTTACAAATTGTTCAACAGGCTTTTGTGACAGTTATCAGTTTATCACGGGATCGTTACACATGGAGGTTGTTGATACCAATATAGAATTTGGCAAGACGTTCAGAGTTGGTTGTTTCGTGAAACTTGATGATTTCTTATGGAATTCATAAAATGTGACGCCTATTTTTTTTCGCGAACGAAACAAATATATAACAAAATACAACATATAGAGAAAAACATCGAGATTTTTCTAATTTAGAAGTAATTGATAAAACAGACACATCTGCCGCAAGTGTATTAGGCAGTATTAGCATAGCTTTTACCTAATGTTCATGGAATTTTCAAAGTATATCATTTTTTGTGCTGCAATATGTGGAGAAAATGACGCTTTAACAGATGAGAAAATTAATATTTGATTCGGAAGAAAGTTGAAATTATTATAAATAATATGTAAAAGTGTATATGTATATCGTCTGCTGGATAACCGAACTACTCGGTAGTGAAGCGGACGTAAAACCTATCAATCAATCAGTATATGATTCCTATTATACACTACGTGTTGTTGCGTCAACAGCATTCTTAAAGGGATTAAATGCATCAAAATGCTAACGGAGGAACATAAAACGTCTCCCACCCACACTACAATTACCGGTGATGGAGAAATATCGTAATAAACAAGTTATTTGTGATTAGCCTTTCAGCGAACAGCAGTGTCTAATTTGGTGCTTTTTGTTCAAGGACAATCGCCGGTATCATAGAAACACGCGCACGTGGATGTCTTGGCAACCAATAATCTGTGTTCGTAATTTTGGCATTGTGTACCTTTGATTTATATGTATGGATTTGTCAATACAGTGACGGAGGTAAACGTAGGGACGAACAACACGTGCGCACGTGGATGTGACATGCATCTATACACGAGGCCTGCCGTATCGATGGATTGGCGGCGACCAATCATCGGTGACCGTGCTTGTTTCTCTGATACTGTGCACCTGTGATTAATCTCACACGAACATATGCACGGGCATGGAGCTTGTCTGTTTCACGGATGGAGATATGGCAGGCGACCAATCATTGTCCTGTGTTAAGAACAAACCTTGTTTTCACTCGAGCATATGCACGGACATCGATGTATGAGTATTACTGTATAACTGATGGAAGAGGCGTTGCCAGAGTCAACGCGACCAACATATAACGACTAAAAATGTCCGTCCTAATTTCATTTGAAGAAGGACAATACTCTTCACATTTACATCAATGACGGTCACCATTGACATTATTTATAGACGCTTGGTGGCTCAAAGATTAACTTTAGCAGGAGACAGCCATTTGTGTTAAGGACCGTATGGGATAAAGTTGACATAATATACGACTTTGTTTACTCTGTAACTGTCGAGTAAAGTATGGAGGAACACGCATTACTGAGCAATGCATTGGAGTTTAGGATGGTGAAATTGTAACGAACGTTTTCTTGGTGACGCTTTCTTTAATTTGTTTTTTTTAAATTAACTCTTTATGAACCTGGGGGCTAGGCTGATTGAATCGAAATTGAAAATAATGGGTAACAACTGAGCACGTCCAGGAATGAGAGGATTTCATCATCGTCATCATAATTTATAATCACACATTCATTTTGTCATAATGATGAGATAGAACATGCAAATGGACGCGACAAAGAAATATTCGGAAATAGTCATACTAAAATGTGCCATTACTTATGTATGTGTTGATTCTATCAAATTTTCTTACATGAAGTCAGAAACACCTGGGGATGAAAAATCAGTGAGTATATTGCCCAGCGAACGAGGAGACACATTTTCAGTGCGTGGCAATTCACTTTTTTAAACCTTTTAAGCTATTCGGAGAAACGAGAACCGCGGTCAACTGGAATCTCACAAACGCAAGACTCGTTTTTTTACAAGATGTTATATAAATTTGTGTTAATGAGACCGATCCTTTATTACATTGGATTTCTTATTTGTTCTGCTGATGGATACCAAGACACAAAAGAAGATCTACTGTTCAATTTGCAGAAGAAACTGTTGACAAATTATAGTAAATCTATTATTCCAGGCGAGTTAAAGGACAGCAAAAGCACAATTCGAGTCAAATACTTCCTGCGGTCGGTGAATGACTTCAACGAGGTGTCTGGTCATCTCCAGACCACGGGTGTCCTTGGGATTGTTTGGAGGGACGAACGTCTTATGTGGGACTTTGACCACTACCCCGTGCGGTCAATCACATTTTCTATTAACGATGTGTGGATTCCAAACGTCATCATAGCTAACCCGGTGCAGGAGTTTATGTTGTTGCATTCCAAATCCAACACGGAAATAATTCGACTGAAACGCAACGGAGTCATACAACTTTTCACAGGCGGCGTCCTAGCAACATCGTGTACTCCAAACGTGCGGTATTTTCCTTTCGATACCCACCGTTGTGAAATTGTATTCACTCTTCTAGAACTATTTCACTCTTTACACGTCCTTGACCTTACATATTTGGAGGAAAGTAAGGCAATGGATATTGTAGAGGAAAACGCAAAATGGAGGATTACCCAAGAACAACCGTATGTATCAAGTTTTGGCGATACGTCTTTTGTCTATGTTGCCTTTCCGTTAACCCTTGAACGAAAACCGATGTTTTTTCTCATTACCATCATCGCTCCTGTAGTCGTTCTCAGCATTCTGAATGTCTGTGTGTTCTTCATTCCTGCACAAGCCGGCGAGCGTATATCGTTTGCTGTTAGTGCATTACTGTCGTTCGCAATATACATGACGATTCTTTCATCTGAAATTCCGGATAATTCAGACCCTGTTCCTCTTCTTAGTTATCTACTTATGTTTAAATTCGGCATAAGCGCCGCGATAGCTATATTGACAGTGTTTGTTGTGCAAATATTTCATCGTGATAACGATAAACCGATTCCTAAAAAGTACCGTAAACTGGTCAGGATTATGCGCGGGTGTCGCAAAAATAAATCTAGAAAAAACAAATGGCCTACAAACCACGTAAGTGCCAGCCCGCTTGTGGGTAGAAGCGGGATTTCATCCGATGCCATGTTTACACAGGAAACGTCTTTTGCCGCAAAAGACTTGTCTCCGTCCGGTGACGTCACCATGCGTGACCATTTTTCGACTCAAGGTCTCCAGTCAAATGGCGACTTCCGGGATAATGACAAGTCATGGGAAGTTACTGAGGATGACATTACGTGGCAGCATGTTTCAAAGGCTATAGACAGAATGGTGTTTTGGATTGTGTTCTCATTCATTATTGTTGAAATCATTGTATGGATAGCGGTTACATGTATCAAATATTATATTGACCATTTTCAGTGACAAGTAAATATTTTTGACCGGTCTCGTCCTATATTATAAATAGTTCGCAATTTGTTATAAACCATTATCGCCTGCCATTTTTCATATTTGGTCGTAATTAGTTTTGATTATTTCAAACTGGCGATTAGAAGGTGGTACATTTTGTTTATATATATGTTACGTATAATATTAAGCAGTAATGCTATATTTTCAAATTTACTCATTTTCTTTTTTTAAATCTCTCAAGATATGGATATACACATTATGTAAGACTTCAAGATAAAGTACTTGAATACACTTCCAATTGTATTAATAATTTGTCTCTATAAAACGGGAATAGGTATGGGGGCCAAAAATAAAAATTTACTATTAAAAGATATCAGGGAATCTCACGCGGTATTCGCTCTATGATCAAAAGGCCACAGTAACACTTTAATCGAAGAATGGCGACCATGTTTTCAAATTAAATGTTATAAAGCTGTTGTTTTCGTCGGTAACTGAAATGAGCAATTACCAGAAAGTATATTGGATAAATCATGTTTTGGTTTTTTTCTGAAAAATCACACAAAAAAGCTTTGAAAGTTCATATTAAATTTTTCTGCACTATTCATCTTAGATGAATCGCTTACGCTTCTACACACAACGACGCCGTTATTTTGGCCTAATTGAACGACGTAGTTTTCAAATGAGCTTTGGGGGAAGGAGATTTTGTGAAAATGAAATAATTACTACAATGCACAATTAAAAATCAAAAGCTTGAACTCTGATTTCGAGAGCTATAACTTGTGTGTAGATCCATACGCAAGAGCGAGAAAAAAGAAAATTAAAAATTGCAATCACCTTAAAGAGATCACATTTCTCGACAAATTTGAATAAACGACTTTTTCCTTATTAGTGAAAAAGGAATGTGACATAAGTTAATTCGGTTGCATGGTATCAGGGTTTCAAAAAACATATAGAAATTATCAGATTCCGGATAATTAGATCCTGAATAGAATCGGCAATTGTCGGGTACATCAGCAAAGCGAGATTCCCGACTTCTGTAATTAGATAGCATACATGTGTGTACTTCTTAAAATGTTGTTGTTTAGCAGATGTTTGGTTTGATATAAATTTTCATGAGAATGTTCTTAGTTTTAATTCTTACTGATTTGAATGTAAAACAATAAAGTCGGGCATTGAGAATCATTTTTTTGCGAATCTGAGTAAAACATTTTTGGATACACTCTGCTTATCGACTGTGACAAAGACATTTCTTATATTTTGAGAGAATAACGTAACTGTTGTGAGCTGTATTTTAAAGTTTTTGCTTCACTTAAATACAGCAATAAATGGAGAAACCATTTACTGTACGCTTTATGCTTCTATTTTCATAACACTCGATTATTTTAAACTTATTTGGTATTTCAAGAATATTCCCTTTTGATTGATAAGTGCTAGTAATCTAATCTTTGTGCTGAAGTATCAGGCTTTTAAGTGAATTATTTATATCCATGTTTTACACGGTACACGCAATTCTATTAAAGATGTACTTTTGAAATGGCTTCTGCTTTTAAACGATTGCGTTATATGCGTAGTGATTGACAGAAAAAAAAATCATGTTGGATCGATCCATTTTCTTTGAATAAAAAGTATTTTTATAGCTCAGTTGAGCCTTTCGTTAAGTACTTTATCGCCATGTACCGCCATAATCGCTAAGTTGTTAAATATTCTTCTGTCTCGTGTCTAGGTATTAAAAATAAACACATCGGAATTCTAGAATTGATGATAAATGCTACCTGAAACATTAAACATGAAGTGTTTGTCAGTGTTACCATCCCCATAACAATTTAAATGTGTAAAGTCATTTAAGCAAATGATATTTGTGTTTAGAGTTAAAGATGTATGCTACCTTGCGCGTATAAATGTGATGTATGTAAGAGTTATCTACCTTAAAGTTTTTCCAGCGTTAAAAGCAAAGGTATGAATATTTAGATTTAACGATTTATGTTACCTTAAACATAACATGTGAAATATGTTGGTATTTCCCAAGGAACCATTTGTTACGTCAATTTATTGAAGCTGTCATATTGATTTTTTAAAGTTATGGAAATATGCCAACTTGCAAATTTTCATGTTGTGTCTGTAACAGCTATTTCTCTTAAAAGCTTTGAAATTTGTCTTTTTCCTTGGAGTGTATTTTCGCATTGTTGGCGACAAGATCTACTCGTTCAATATGTATTTGCAGTTCTTTCCTTTGGTTTTTTGTCTGGTTAAGTACTCAATAACTAGTTATCAGAGTCTTGATAATTTCGCGCGTTCGCTTTACCGCAAAAATAATACTGCTGCGTTAAATTACCCCATATACAATAAATCTATATGCAGTTTATATAAAATCATACTGAAGTCAATGTTATTAAAGGTATGCATGTTAATTGCATTGCCCTGTAGTCACTCTAGATAAAACTATCCAGTATACATTTTACATAAAATAACCCTGTATCGAGTCAACAAAACCTCAGTAAACCCTATTTAATCTACATATGATAACCCTTATTCAATCTATCTAAGAGTTTCTTGTATAC
The DNA here is from genome assembly GCA_032359455.1 of Chlamys rubida. NCBI lineage: Eukaryota > Metazoa > Mollusca > Bivalvia > Pectinida > Pectinidae > Chlamys > Chlamys rubida. Next base: position 8,945 of record JAUMHH010190305.1, read on the forward strand.
ATTCTACATGTTTATATCCTATATAAAAAAACCTGTGTTCAGTCCATATAGTAACGCAGTACTTGTCTATATAAAATGTCACTGAATACCGTAGTTTGTAAACAATTGTGTGTGGTACAGGTTCTCGTAAACACTTCAGTTTGAGTGAAACTTGATAGCGATCACCTTTATCTATAACGACGTAATATGACAATAAAACATACATAATGGGATCATCTACTAAATCTGTGTGTGATAACGTGCCACATTTGTGTAAACATTGACATTCCCCAATATAGTCGTGTCTAAGCCATCTGCTTGCACACCAAAGACAAAATTGATAGTCAGCATCTAATTGGTCGGATAAGCTTATCCATTTTTGTGATTGCCTATTTTAACGTGTTGTTTTGCCCTAAATGACTCGCATTGTCGATGGGCCGTGAAACAATACAAATACAACACGTATAGGCTGACATGACAAATCAGATGCCGTATTTCAAATGTGTGTTGATATTGTATTCTAGAGCCAGGGTTTTCCGACTTTTTGTATTTCAAGATTTTCTAGCATTTCATAATATTATTTTGGCTAAATCGTTTCGCCAACGCTGAAAATCAAAAGAGTTTCTGATCTAACGGCTTAAATTAGCTTCACATTTTCCATCGAAAAACTGTAGAGGTAAAAAGTTCTTAGTGTTTTTGATTTGAAAGGGAAGAAACCATCTTTTCGTGGACAATATTAGAAAATTATGAAAACAAAAATTCCTATTTGATAATAACAGTTTCGGTCTCATCATAGTGTCGAGGATCTACATGTAATGACCAATTCTCCAACCTACTTTATCGGCTCTATAAGCAAATTGAATCAGTGCTAGGATCAAAGACATCGCTCACAGACGACCAGGGTTCGATCACCAGTTAAGTGTGGTATTATGAGAGATGGTATCTTCTGCCCCCTGCAGACCTATTCGGCTCTCGTTACCATTAGTCGAGTAAAATTCATGGGTCTCTTGTCTCGGTGTCACAGCCGTGATTTGAAAGGCGTAACCCCTTTGTCTCGTTGTCAGGTCCGTGATCTGCACGGGACTTATTTATTACACTCATGCGAGAGGATCAGCCCTTTCGTCATTCTTGTACAGTGTAGCTAACATATGTACGAATTCGTGTCACATATTGATCGAAAGCGCCGATGTTAGACAGACTCGAGACAAATGTTATGATATGAAATGTTTGCTCTATACAATTGATTTGTCAAACTTTTTTTTATTATCTACTCGAAATTGGTATTAACTATGAAATTTAAATTTCATAAAACTTGTGACATTAATATCTTGATTCCCTTAGTATGTATACATGCAGATTTAAGCAATTTACCATTCAGTTTGATTTGGTATGTTAAGTTACCTAAGTGTCCCTTAGTATTGTTGGCAGGCCTGATATGACTTACCTTTGCCTGGTCTTTAAGCAAATAGCTAACTTACCCTTGCTTATATGTCAGAGCCAACACCTGAAAGCAAAAGGTATAAAGCACGTCCCAAGAAAAAAGGACTTTTCGTTTTCCGGTAACTTTTCCCGATATTTGGCCCAAAGACAAAGTCATTATAAGCGTGACTTGCTCGACTATATTTTTGCTCTCATCACACCCTTGGTAGACGCCTATCGACCAGGTTGGTTCTCAGACTAGTATTTTGGCCAGAGGATAGTCCGGCTAAACTAGTTAGTGGTCTGTCGAATATCTTCCTCCAGTCTGAGTCAGAGAAGATGGCAGTGTTCTCAATTACACGGTATATAGCTACTGTATCAACTATTTGTGGTAATTTCTGTAAGGACGGTTAGGAAATTCAACCATAGGGCATTACGTACTGAGGGAGAAATTCCTGATCATATTTCAGGACACAAGGGTCAAATTGATTTTCATTGACGTTGATGTTAGTATTTGAGGCAACATCCAAAATAATAATAAATAATTACATATGGTCTTAACTGGCGGCTTGAACTGCAAGGCATTAGCTATAACATAGTTAAATTATACCAGCTCTAGCTCTGATTGACAGGTAGCCTATCGCTCTTTAGCCCTTCCTCCAGTCTAGGACATTTTTTGACAGCTTATTCGTCGGGTCGGGGAAAAAGTCAGATACAAGGGCAAGATAGGTTTATTAGCTTCCGGCTTGAGATCCGCAGCCATTTTAAATCTGTTTTTCTTTTGCGTCATTAATAAATACCTCTCTGGGCCTTTACTTTGAAGAGGAAAAAATAAATCATGCTATTTAATATAAAATAGATGTCTGTCATTTATCAGATTTTAATTTAATTTCTGTAAATGATCCTGACCAATCAGAAGACATCGTACAATTCAGTAATTATTATTATTGCGCTAAAAGCTATTTGTCAAGATTTATTTTGATATTGGTGCTATAATGTACAATAAAAAGAAGATCTGGTTTGCTATCATATCCTTGTGTGACGTACTGAACCTGCTACAACATAATAACATAAACAACGAATAGAAGTACAACATGCATGCCCTTTTCAATGATAGAATATCATTTTAAGCTATATCAACCAGGGCCCAGTTGCTAAAAGGTTGGTTAATTTTAACCAGTGATAAGTGATAAATTCAAATGGTTGCCAATAAAAAAAAAAAAAATCCTTAAAAGACATCAGTTTCATTTGTCTCAACCGATCTATTGCAGTGAAAAGATGTTCTTGGTTTTGTTGTATACACTTTTGTTAATTTTCCCTAACCGCTGCTTTATTATAACTAACTTTTGAGCTAAGGGGCCAGACATCCTCAAGCTAATTAAGGGTATGATATGGGAAAAGGCACAACAAAACTTGACGGCAACTGTGACACAAAATTCCTAAAACATGCATGGTTGCGACAGAAACTACTTGCATCATCATGGTAAGTTTTGAAGACTCGAATTGTCAAGTCAATCAAGGATAGAAGGCTACGCCTTGTGTCAAACAATTTAGCCTGTCGATGGTTTGGTATATTCAAATATCATTAAGGATTCTTTCACCATTTCTCAAGAATTTCAGGGAATGTTCTAGTTCATTCGACTTGACCTTAGAAGTGCAAGCAGAACTGAATTACTTGTATTTAAGTAGCAGGCCTATTTTGCTGTTGGTGAAATTGAGGAAAAACTGTATTGTTTATAGATTTGCTTTGTTTTGCCGTGATAACTGTCGAAACAAACTACATGTTTAGGTGGTGAGGGATATTATTGCTCTTTTCCATGCATTTTGGTTTGATTTACTCCTGGCATCGATTGCTTCACATACTTTACGAATCACACTCCATCATATTGTTTTCCTGCTCTTGTAAAAGCCCCTGCCATATCTTTGCACCTTTCAAACTTACGTAGGCGTATAACGATAAAAAAACTCGATAATATTCAAGAAACAGAACGAATCTCAATGCGTGATCATATATTTTGCAGTCGTAGTTTTCTTATCAAAATCAAAAATTATGACCTTGCTTCAACCTAATATCTAAAAAAGCGGCAATTTCACATTATTCGTAGTCTCTGAACGTCAGGCAGAATATAGAGTGTATTGCAACAGGGCAAATCGGATTTCTTATATAAATAAATTGACAAATAACCATTCTGGTATGGATCTTGTGTTCATTTTGAATCTGTAATCATCTTGGCATTTCGTACACAATTCAGAATAATATTTAATGTAAATTAACTCATGAATTAATTTGAAGACTTGTTAAACTGCATGCAAGTATTCAATAGGATTGATGTGCGTTAAGCTATTAAACCAAGTCATAGGCATTATGCTTACTGCATCAGCAAATATATTTGGTATGCATTTGCTGATATCATCTGTCAAACAAATGCAAGCGTTGGCGGCAACCTCCCTGAACTTTATATATGTATCGCCATTGCTTAGAGATATCAGAATGGTGTCACCCCCGACTTATAAACGTATGGAGGAGAACTGGGATTTCATCAAATTTTAGGAGGCATTGTTTAATTATTAAACTTATAAACATAAATGGTTTTCTTTTGAAAAGTAAAACCATACAAAACGTTTCTTTATAGTTTCATGCAAAGAGAAAAGCAAATAATTAAATTATCAAATAAGGTAAATATAAGAACTGAAATGTTTTCTGCTGGCATTCACAAAAATAGGACATGCATGTCAAATGAAAACAAACTAATGCAGGATGGAGTGGTATATTTGTAACAAGCAAGGTTTCCCTCACACAGCTGGCCTTTCTATTAGCTTTACATTTATCGGCTGACTTTACTTGTTCATATTTGTTACAAGCATGGAATTGGCTGAAAATTCTAATTTACAGTTGCATGAGAATGCCACTATATAATTCTACCTCATTCTGCTGTCGATTTGACCGTTGGCTGTTCTATGAATTGTGTCTTCATCAAAGATAAGCGCGGACAATTATAGTTATTGTAATAAAGAACTTACAAAAATGGATTTAATTCTGAAAGGTTAAGTATAAGCTATGGAAAACTTTCAGATGTCATGCACGAAATTGCTTTTGTCCACTTGGTATTCATATTGCCTATGAAAGTCAGCTGGAAGCATGTCAGTACTTAATGGTCTGTAATTTGCCAATGACTTTTTGGACCTGGGAAAGGTTATAAATTATATATTAATACTTTAACCCATTAACAAACCAAAAACAAATGGTTTTCATAATTACCTTTACAGCTTTTATTCTCGTTTAACTGGATTATTTAGTTTATCTGTGTACATGTGCTAGGGCGGGCTGACTTTGTTGTAGTCTTTTCTTAGAACATTCCTGAACAGGATAGGCAGCCATTAGTTGACGCTTGAAATCTTCCTAATAATAATTGGTAGTTTTTAAACATCATTTCATCGTTTCATTGACAAATATGACATTTGCAGCACCTCTAATTAATTATTCCTGTCCCATTGCAGAGAGTTTATTTAAGATTTCCGCTTTAGTTTTCATAAATGCATGTACGTTCCTTCACATGTGCTAAGTTAGTGTGTTGTTGTTTCTTCATCTTGCAATTATATCCACACTTTTGTCATAAACTTTCAAACGGAAAATAATGCTCCTTTTCCTTACAGAACAGTAACCCCTCCTTAATTATGTTTTTTTAGGTCACCTGAAACAAAGTCTCAATTGACCTATTGCGATCGCCTTTTGTCCGCCGTCGTCCGTCGTACGTCCGTAAAAAATTTACATTTTCGACTTCTTCTCCAAAACCCCTGAACTAATTTCAATGAAATTTTGCAGAAACCTTCCATGGCCAA
>JAUMHH010190316.1:0-12072 GCA_032359455.1 Chlamys rubida
ACATATTGTAGCTAATGGTGTCGCTACCCACAGCTTTATTAATATTTAAAGATTTTAAAATGTCTATAATGTCATTCATGTGGAACGGTATGTCAGATAAAGTGGAGTCTGTCCGAAGTTCTACTGTCGGTACGTCAATGTTAGTATCATCGATTGTCGAGATGGAAACAAAGTAATCATTTAGAATATTAGCTTTGATATCGTTTGCCATTTCTAATTTTCCGGTTTTGTTTCTAAGGGGAGGTATACTATTGGAATTATCTGAAGTTTTTATTAATCTGCGGACAATTTTCCAAAAATTTCTAGGGTTCGAATCAGAGTATTGATCTAAAATGCCATTAATGTCCGCGTAAAACAAATCTTTTGTCCTTTTCTTAACATTATTCACATGATTCCGTTGTTTCCGAAAATTAGTCAAGTTGTTTGGAGAACGATTAGATTTAAATAAGTGCAATAGTCTGTCTCTTTTCCTGATTTCTCGTCGTAAGTTAGAATTAAACCATGGTTTGTCATTAGGTCGAATCGTCACTATTTTTGTGGGTATGCACTCCCTAGCTAGGTTAAAAAAAGCCGTTGTAAATAGTTCACACTTATCATCCAGGGAGTGCACCCGCGAAAATAAGTCTGTCCAATCTGTCTCATCTAATTTGTGTTTAAATAATTCGTAATTTGCGTCACTATAAAGAGTTATTTTCCTTTTATATGTCCTTTCAATATTTGTCCCAATAGTCAATTCCACGGTCGTCGCTTGGTGGTCTGAAATGTCCCTGTCTATGTCTATTACGTCAGCGAAAGTAATTCGAATCGTATGTATAGCTATAACGATCAAATGAACAAATACGTGATATAATGAAATGACATCATAAGGTAAAAGGGTCACCACTGTCAGAAACAGAAAGGTATATATACGACTCACAAACATGTCATTTCCTATTTCTCCATTTGTACCCCTATCGAAATTTGCTAAACAAAAACGAACAACAAACCAAGATTGATATCTGGATCTGTCACTGCATAATGACTATACTTATATTTCCCAGTTATGTCTGTTATTTTTAATATCTATACAAGTACGTATACGTATACGGTATTACGTCTGACCGAGGCCCTCGTATTGTGACCTGGTTCACGCATCATATTCCACTGTGCAGTCATGCAGAATACCAGTGTTGTATATAGTCATCTGCAAAACAGTCATAAAACAGGTCGACATTTGGCAAGAAACCATTAATCGTCATCGTGCACATTCCAGTGTTGTATTGTATAGGGTGATCATGTTGTTCCTTAACCTTCCTTCCACCTGACATTTCCAGCTCTTCCCACCTTCCCCAACCGTTTGTTTTCTTCCTGTTTTCTTCCTCTATTTCTGTTTCATTCAACTATCTCTATTACATTCTCTCTTCCCAGATTTTATCCCTTCCGTTCTTACTAAATTGCAAATACTTGCAAATAAACAAAGGTTTTCTCTTTTAATTTGTTTATTTTCACATTACATATATACTTTACCTAGACGGTAAATAAAAAACAAACGATTTCATTATATCGAACACAATGAAGAGATTATTCCATGAAATTATGTAAATCAACCCTCGAATAAATGTCCATATTTATGAATAATCTTCCAAGAGAAGAGAAAGGTGTATGTTATGAAGGTTGTCAGGGGCTGTCAGCCTAGGGGACTAGCCAGCGCCTAATGTCGATAAAACACTACTACGCCACGATAATACATGGCTAAACACGTGTATCCTGTCATTGTCTTGTATAGCTACAGGCACCGGTCCGTCTGTCAGTGCTGACGTCACAAGATATAGATACCTGGGCATCATTGAGGTGTGATCCCATGTTAACATCACCTGTTATACCTGTGAGGTATCGCCGAGTAGGACTGCATGTAATTCGGACAATTTACCTTGATGGAGTTATAATTGTGTAGAATTATTCCGTTTCGTAATTGAAATCCTTCTCTTTGTCAATATGAACTTCTGCACGCTCCTTTTCGGACTTTTAATGATGTTTTTAATGAATGAAGGTAAGTGTTGTATTTCATTATATGCTGTTTCTGATATGAATGCATTATTTGTAAATACTTACCAAATAATAAAAATAACAGCCATGTTTTGAATATTTGCATAAACTAAATATGTAAATTTAAGAATGTGCATGGATATTATTATTTTGTTAAACACAACACTACGGTACAGAGGTTCACATAAATATACCTAGCTTTTTGTAGTTGTTGTAATAACCCTCTATGATGGATGTTAGCCTCTTCCTACCTATCGTTTTTGTAATTACACATCGTGTTTGTCGCAAGAATAACACTACATTGCTGTTGTTTACTGTTTTAGATATGAGACGTTACATATCTATTTGTAATTGCTATGCGTACTTAGTGATTTATTCAACATTAGGGATTTGTTACAAGAGTGACGTTTCAGAAACTAGCGAGTTGACGACATGAACTCAGAAACATCTAGGCTTCTTTAATGGGCAAGTTATTAACCATTTCAGGGAGTGAAAAATGTGTATCTTTGTTAAATCTTGACATTTTAAAAGACTGATCATACGATTGTAAAAGACATCACCTATTTTTCAGTGTAATGTTTGAGGTTTTAAGGTTTCTTTCGAGACGCTTAACATGTGGAATTTCTGTTCATTATGTAACTGTTTTTGATATACACATTTGTGCTGATTTGCAGGTACTTGTATTTATACGTGTACAGAGTACTCTTAACAACTGTGCTATTTTTTAGCAAGTTAAGTGACGTCTATGTATTTGTATAAGTTATACATTATGTTCTTTAAACTATCAATATATGAGTTTTTTCTAATGGTGAGCAGAACTTATAAATATCCCTGCTATTTCAATAATGTGTTCCCCTTCACCAATGTAAGAAACGAGTGACATTTTACAAGGTAAATAGAAATGTATGTGTATATATTTTTACTATTCTCAAATCTTGTTAGGTTTTATTTTATTTAATGTTATATTAACAGCTGAGGTAAGTTAATGACTTGCCTTCAAATGTGTAAATATGTTTGAGGCAGGATAGGAAGGGTATGTTGGTGTATTTGCCTCCCTGCGATAGCGCGTTTCTGATGCCGAATGATGCACCAAGCATAATATTTCACCCAGTCACATTATACAGACAACGGGTTAACCAGTTTTTGCCATTTTCCGAAATGCTGAACATTTAGCAGGGAATAATAACTATCATTTTTAAGGACTTTGGTATGCCTTGACCTGGAGACAGAACCTGTTTCCTCCCTCTTTTTGGCGAACGTTGTATGACATAACGTCTAACATGACACTTTATACTAGTTGATCTGTATAGAGAGGTCATATTGTTGTGTTTTGTACCTTACATAACGTAGATGTCAGTGTACCTGACCACTTGACAGCTATGTGCAGTCTGTATGGCCACTGACATGATGTAGATTAGAAACCTTGTACTGGTCAGCTTGTATCCCTTCTCTGACCCCTTTTTTATTAGTCAACTTGTATCCAGTGTTGACGTGGCGGAATTCTTTCCGTGTACTGGACACACTCCCTCGTCGTTGTATACACTGGGTGTAGGTTAGGGTTTTTCGTCTTGTTATAACTTAGTTGGAAGTCTCCCATTAAGCAGGGTTGTCGCTTTAGTTACAGGTATGGAACTTGCTCACCTGCTGTTTTTGCATTAGCTACATCAGTATTACTGGGCTGCTTTCTACCTGTGTAATAGAAGTTTTGGCGAGTTCGTTTCGTCTATTGCAAGACTTTGTCACCTCGGTTAATGTCGCTTTCTCAGGTTAATACAACTACACAGGCAACTCAATGAAGGTCAATAATTGACTATTAATAACAAACTTTTAAGCCCGAGCAATATGGGTAAGAATAATATACTAGTTTTAGTTAATTTGCCATTGCTAGTATTCAGATTTCCCAGGTAGATTTTAATTATCCAATTATTATAAGTACTTCGCCACAGTTTATTACATTTTGTAAATGCTTCAATTTAGACGGGGGAGGTATTACGTTCTCAACTACAACCTCATTCCCAACTCTGAAACTGTGATGATACGATTTTGTGGTACTATGATTCTATGATGTACTATGATACTGGCGCTTTTGACATAATACTGTTTATATGAAGTTATACTTCTAGGATTCTATTATACTATGACAATGGTACTATATTAGTTTTGGTTAAGACTCGTTGGTAACTTATTTACCTTCCTGGATTTGGCGGGAGACAAACGTGTCACATATGGTGCAGGAAATACTCATCATCAGAGGTTCTTAACGTTTGTGTTTTTGGGGGGTTATTATGTCTGATGTATTCTCTGTTCTAGTCTGTTTTTATTAAATTTCCTTGACGATTTCGCTTCTTTGTGTTGCCAGTATAGCATATTTTGTACGTTACCTCATATCAAATTCAAATGTCTTTCATCATGATGTTTTAATAAATCAAAACGTCGCATCCTCATAAGGTATCATACTACAAGTTGAAGTGTCATTTAGCGGTGCGTGTCACAGTTCTTAGATAAGGAAATGCACACGTCGATAAAATGAGTTTAATAAGTTGTATTGATCTATAAAAGGCTCTTTATGAATCACGCACCATGTTCAGATTTTAAGGACAGCTTATACTTTTATTCAAAACGAACGTTGTTTTACTTGCATATTTCCACGGCTGATCTCGGTGTATATAAAAACATAACGCTTATAAGAATAAATCTCATCCCTGTAATTAATCATGGTCCTATTTTACATGTAAGTGGCTAATTGTCTTACTCATGTCCCTTTGTACCGGCGTTCAGCACACTGTACTTGATATAAGGATGGAAAGTTAACCAATCAAACGCCGTCGCTACTTGTATACTTATATTGGACTAATGTTTTAGATATTTTTCTTTGTGAAGGATGCGTTAGTTTCCCCTCTCAAATAATTAATAAGTGGGTAATATACTGACTATTAGAACTCTTTAGCACCTCCAGAAAACTGACGGGGCTTACCGTTCTATATCACCCCAGGCGTTGACACAGATTACAATGTTATACTTCTGATTAAAGCAAATAATTAAACGATTTAACTCAACTTTAATTTGCTTTGAAGTGATACATGAAGTAACTCTTCAAGCTGGACTTGAGGAAATTTTATTAATTTTCATATTCGTTTCTTTCCAGATTTATGCAGAGTGAACGCCAATCGTGAGTATACTGAATTAATTATTCTTATATGTTTTTGGTATATGAAAAACTACTTTTTTATTTGCATAAACATCTTAAGGATGCTCGTCACTTCTGTATATGGAATCTGTCACTACCAGTGTATTTGCTGTCCTAATAAACACATAAACTGACCCATGAGGGCAGTACAAAGGCAGATCATTATAAAGTTTAACTAAGGTTTATCGTAAAGTTACCACTAGAAATATGAAATAAGGAAGCCGTAGGACCATGTCGCACATTCAGGAGTTGTTAACGGTACTTAAGGTCAAAAAATGAAATCTTAATACGAGGAAAGTACTTAGTTGATGATTGGTAGAGTCTGTTTTTTTATCATGCTCTCTCGTGTACCTTGTGTGCCGGGAGTGTAAGCGTGCTCTCTCGTGTATCTTGGTGTACCGGAAGTGTAAGCGTGCTCTCTCGTCTTCCTTGGTGTACCGGAAGTGTAAGCGTGCTCTCTCGTGTACCTTGGTGTACCGGAAGTGTAAGCGTGCTCTCTCGTGTACATTGTGTACCGGAAGTGTAAGCGTCTTCTGCTCTATCGACGACACCTTCCATGTAAACCGAAGTCAAATCCAAATTATGTAACTTCTTCAATCTGAGAACCTTGAGAGGTAGCGACAAACACAGGGGACACCATTGAGCATAAAAAACACAGGGACACCATTGAGCATCAAAAACACCGACCTTCACATCACATACGGAACTAGATTATTCCCCATAGAGATCATGATCATGACCATTAAGCTTGTCTGGAAACATTGTCCTAAACATAGTCTAGAAACACGACGAACGGAAGCACTTAATCGACACGTGTAAATGCAGAAATCCAACAAAATAACATTTTACTACTTCATATGGCCGTTCATCCTTTTAGGACTCTTCAATGGTTCCAAAAGATCGAAGAATGAAAATTCCGTGTTTAAAGTGTTCCGAAATATGCAGAAACAGACAAAAAGGAAAGGGGCCTATTGCACCTTTTATTACGTCACAGTTTTACAACAGTTGGCTGCAATAGTTTGATTAATACTCAAACCAGTTTTTCATGTAAACTCTGCCAGAATAAATTACAGCGACAAGGTTGTGGGTAATCTCAGGGACTCGGTCCACCAACAGAGTTGGTGACACCTTGTAACGTACAAGGTTGTGGGTAATCTCAGGGACTCGGTCCACCAACAGAGTTGGTGACACCTTGTAACGTACAAGGTGCCACTTAAAGTGCGCGTGTTTTTGTTTCCGGCAGCAGTTGACATCCACCACAAAGTATAGAAATATTCAGTAAGTACTATTAATAATATAATTGACAAAAACTAAATGTTTACTCTTAACATTATGGAAGTAATTCCCATAGTGTTTCATAGTCTCCCCAATTTCGACAAAATTTATATTTTTGTTAATATTCTTTTTTTTACCAAAATATTTTATTCCCCCCCAGCCATATTTTTTCATAAATATTCATTAATAATCTTGATTGAAAAAAAACCCCAGAGAAGAATACTGAAGTGTCAAAAAAGCCGTAATTTGAACTCAAAATTGATAAAACTAGAGCAAGAAGAATGCGACCAGATGTTCCAGAAGGATAAGCGTCTTCTGCTTCTTCGACGACACCAGCCATGTAAATCTAGGTCAAATGCAAGTAATGTCATGTCCTCTCATCGAGAACTCGGATAGTCACAACAAAACCATAGACTTTACGCTTTTTACTCGGATAGTGACATCAAAACCATAGATCACGCTATTTCCTGGGAAAGTTACCCCCCACATATCACGCTATTTACTCGGATAGTGACATCAAAACCATAGATCACGCTATTTCCTGGGAAAGTGACCCCCCAATATATCACGCTATTTACTCGGTTAGGGACATCAAAACCATAGATAATGCGATTTAGATAAAGATATCAAAAAGTTCCTGATCATTGCAAAACTTCAGCATTGCATCTATACAATGGTATATGTCAATGACATTAAAGAAAAGGAACAGTTTGATCATTTAAAGGTTTAAGTAATCCACTTTACCCCAGTTTCACGAAATTGGTTGAGTGTCGGATACTCGCCGTACGGGTATAAATAATATATCTATATGGCCGTCATCTCACCATGTTGCAGAACATATTACATGATAGTGTTATTATTTATTAGTTTGATTGATTTATATGTTATTCCATAATAAAATTGTATCTAAATCGGTGTTTAAAAGTACGGACGGACCGGCGTCACACTTACTAGTTCCGACTGTTTTCGTGTCATTTGGAACAATATTCTTCCTTATGTTTTTATGTGCTTCCACTGCGGTAAGAATGTCTCACGCATATGTATAAACAAGCATGACTCAATCCTGATGGCGCGTCGTCAGGAAGGATGACCACTCCTTGATCGATCACAAAAGTGAGAAACGGGGCACAACATCGAAAGAACACTAACATTCATAATATAAAAAAACATTTGGGACATTTATACCACACAAGGAGTAGAATAATTCCCTAAGAAACGTTTTGAGGTAGGCAAATGGTAACTGCTTCCAAAGGCGTGTTCTTAAATCTGACTAACCCCTGTGTCATTAAGTTATCATGAATTTGGAGAATTTACAATGCACGAGCTCACCTGGCGGTTTAGTCACACTTCATTTATTTCAAATGCTGAATAGCCAGAAGGCAACCTCAGTGTGAAACATATAAAAGTTTCTAGGCGCGAGTCAAGTATTCACAGAACAGCACAGTGGTTTTGGCAATTGCGCTTCTTTTTCCTATCAGTATATGTAGGTATATACTATTTTGGAATATCGTATTATTTAAATGGTCATATAAGGACGAATTGAGGCCTCTTGTAATGCTAGGTTTCTATCATTTGACCATTTACAATTGCAGCACAAATCTAAACCAAGACGTTTTGAATGCACGCATGGTTAACATAAAAGAGGTTGATGCCCGAATATTTGAATTTTCAATATAAATCAATATTTGTGTATCGATATACGTTTTTAATTATTAGTTTTAAAGTACTGCACAAAAATAAAAAGAAGGGAATATAACCCTAAATATGTTAAATATAACAAAATATGCATATGATATTCGTACTTAGTTGATCAAAGGTCACGCACAAAGAAACAATACCATTTAAAACAGTTCATGGTATTCAGGTTAAGTAATGGAACAGTACGTTTGATCTTATATACAACGAAAGAAAAATATCACGAGGAAAGTTTATATAACATTCACGTGACATGAGCATTGGAAAGATACATAAATCTTGATGTGTTTTGTTATGTTACGTACTTCAAAGTAGTGTCAGCTTTTATTAGTCCATGAACTACATAATACAACAATTTAACATACGATAATTGAAAAGAAAGTAAAACAAAATTAAATATATGAAATTTAATGCTATATTAAAAAAAGTACTTAATTCGAAAATGAATTAATTCTTACGGAAATGGAAAATAAGTAAATTCTCAAATGAAAATTAATACATATTCAAACAAAAATATATAAATAATGTACACAAATGGACGATAAATTCAAAGATATTCAAAGGACGAAAATGAAAACATTCTCAAAAGAACATTAAGATAATATATCCATAATTTGTCAATGTATTATAATATACTCGAATAGATAATACATTAAAATATACTCAAATGGATTATAAAACAATTTTTTGAAATGATTGAGTTTCTTTAATTATTTATTTATATCTTAGGCTTTTTGATATTACACATCTCATTTTCACAAAAATTGTACATGCATAGCATTTACTTCGGTGCAGCAGAAAGCACCGCAGTCGGTTATAATTTTGAAGAAATGTTTTGCAATAAAATATGTTACTTGGTATGTTTTTTCGTGACCATATAAGGAAATGTCTCGTGTATATAACGCCCATATTCCAGTAGGCAATAAAGCCGTAATACAGTAAGCGATTTCTCACATAGTGCGTTAAAACGCATGCATCATTCACAGTGTGAATCGACATAATTAATTTCTCTGGTGCGTATGTATATGTGTGGAACAAACGCGCATAACGACCGAGCCTGTCAATCACATGCCAGCTGCATGTCAATTTCATGTTAGCTACACATGCGGCAAGCTCTGTTGTTGTGATCCCTCCGACAGCAATGCTATGGGCTGATCTCGTCGTCTGTTAATGGCGGTCGGGTGATTGACAAACGCCCATTAACTTGATGTCTTGCTTCCTATTCATTATTGGGGAACGCAGAACCTAGGAGACTAATGTGTTACCTGGGATACCGTTAGCATATTATAATGGCATTTATATGTCAAAAAACACATTTTGTGGACAGTTGCATAAGGAAAATCTGCTGATCAATAACAAAGGCTGGTAGATCTATAATGCACCACGTCGTGATGAATGGTTTCTATCACACATAACTCATGTATTTGTTTTTATACACATAGGCGTGAGCACGTAAATGGCAGCATCGGCTGTATACTCCCCAGGGAGTTGAGCAAGATATTGGCTGGTTGCAAAGGCCCTTTAACCACGGATAATAATTTGTGAACCGCTTTGATACGACCTCCGAACTAGGTTGTGGTAAAGCGGTATATAAAAACCCCGAATTATTATTATTTAAAGTGTAAAAACCAGTATTTATTTATTTATCTTATTTGTATTATATTTTAACAGCAGTGAAATACAGGGTAGCGTGATTGTAGTGAATGCATTACCAATATTGAGTTTGAAGTCATAATTAAAAAGCAACTTGACTTGATATGTCTATGCACCAACTATGTGCCTCTTGGAAATATCATAGATTAAACATCGCTGTTTCTTGATGAATTTAAGTTATATTTCAAGTAGTGTGATTTTTAGTGTGTTTAGTTTATACTGTGCATGTATATGTGTGTAGTATTTGCTTGCACATTCTGTTCATGTTGATTACGTCAACTGAAAAAAGCAAAATTGTTTCTCACTCTTTCGTTTATTTCTTTACTTTTGTATGTTTATAATTTAATATTTTCGTTTCTTCACCAAAGTGTTTTTAAACACTTGGAATGTTTTGAGTAATTCGCTACACACATTATTGTTTAAGTAAGTTATATGTTGTATTTGATCGGTCACCATGGTGGCTGTTAATAAACATACAATAATCGATATATCATATGAAATTTATTACACAGATTTATAATACATTAGCGGTACTTAGTTTGAGGAGAATTTCATTTTCATGATCGTGAGGGAATTGAGCAGGACAAACATTGACGATATGGATCATAACCAATCTAGATAGCATTGCTAAGCCTACCATTGATAGACCTGATTTAGGTAGTACATTGACGACATGTTTGCGGACCAATCCTGGCGACATCATTGACAACTCACTAAAAGTCGTCCGGTGTACAACATAGCTTTTTAAATTTAATATCTATGAACTATGATTTTGTTAATTTCTATTTGGCTAATAATTTGGAGACATTTGTGACTGTGCGAATGAGATGGTAGTGCGAGTATGACAACAGTGACCTACGTAAACCCTTTCCATGGTCACTGGTGGCATTTATAGCCGTTTGATTGGTGGTCGTCGTCCTTGTTAGTGATCCGGCCAAAGGCGAAATGTCAGTCATATTAAGACCATTTCCGGTGTAGTATACACAGCGAAAATTCGTGGTATAAAGGGTAGAACATGCAAATCTACTTACTTAATATTGTTGCTAATTGTTAATCAAACAGCCATAAATTGTTTCCCAGTGAAAATGTGATGCTTAAACAACTTGCTTGAATAGTTAAATGTGCTCTTTACTCACAAATTTGACACTCACAGAATTATTAACTCAGAATATGACGCAGTTTCCGACGTTGTGTGAAGACTAGTGCTTTTGTAATTAAGTGAACAGTTTCTCCGAAAAGGAGTAAACAGTAACTTTTACATATATAAACACTGTCCCTACCATAAATCATGTGATGAGTTCACTTAAGAGTAGACGTATTAGGTGAAACATAATTAATCATGTAAAATAGCACTAGCACACAGATACCTTCATTGTCCGAACACATCTTTATATTCATATTGATCGGATAACTAGTAAAGAAAACAATGTGTACATGTATTTCTTTGTTTCTGTTACTGGCTTCTATTACATACGCTGTTTTGTTTTTGTCCTTTTATTGTGATGTATGACAGTCATATCTATAGTAAAACAATTGTTTACTACTGTTGTATAGACAAACAACAATTCATAAACAGTGACAGTGGAAGTAATATATTAAATTGTGCTGTGTGAGCGCCTGTTTTATAGCCAAAACAAGACCATATATTTTATATATGGTGATTAAATATAATAGCCCCTTATAGCAATTCATACATGGCTATTGAGTTTTATGAAACGCATTGTATTATACTAATTGTTTCCGACAGAGAGTACAACTTGTCTATTTGTGATAGCTAGAAGTACAGTAATACTTGGCTACTATGGTACAACTGATAATACACAAGAGTTATCCAATCAAACGATTTGGCGCGAAACCTGGGATAACATATCTGCTTGCCGCATAAACAAAGTGCATTTTATTTACTGACGGCTAAAATGTATTTATGGCTACTCCTAACGTCATAAATAATCATCATTAAAAATGATACCGTTTTCCGATAATATAATTTTTTATATTCCATTTGTTCTCTCATTAATATGTACAGCACATACTCAGTGTAGCTAAAATTCCATACATACACCCACACTCTGTACAAACACTTACACCAAATACACGCTTTCTTATATTCCTTCTGTACATACACTTACACCAAATACACGCGTTCTTATATTCCTTCTGACCAAATACACGCGTTCTTATATTCCTTCTGTACATACACTTACACCAAATACACGCGTTCTTATATTCCTTCTGTA
>JAUMHH010190316.1:12172-30170 GCA_032359455.1 Chlamys rubida
ACGCGTTCTTATATTCCTTCTGTACATACACTTACACCAAATACACGCGTTCTTATATTCCTTCTGTACATACACTTACACCAAATACACGCGTTCTTATAATCCTTCTGTACATACACTTACACCAAATACACGCGTTCTTATATTCCTTCTGTACATACACTTACACCAAATACACACGTTCTTATATTCCTTCTGTACATACACTTACACCAAATACACGGGTTCTTATATTCCTTCTGTACATAAACTTACACCAAATACAAGCGTTCTTATATTCCTTACTGCATTACATATGTAAGTACCACATAGTTGTTAATTACTATATATATACACACATAACAATTACACATGTACTAATTAATGAAAATAATTAGATAAAATAGTAACCCACTATTTGTTTTAGCCAGATGGAATAGTTTGTTTATATTCAACTAATAATACAAATTTAGCAATGGTCGTATGGAATACTTTTTTATCTTTAATGTATAACATGGATTATTCTAAGGGTCATACGGTATTCATTGAAACAAATCATAACAAAAGAATATTTCCTAATTTATGATAAAACATAATAATTTTGCATTAAGCATAACATCTGCAGTTATAATTACAAACGTTGCATTATTCGACGTCATCACTCTTTGGTTTGTCTACGTTTTAAGGTTAAAAGAATATAATCTTAAATCGTCTAGCATTGGAAAAAAACTAAAATTAAGTAATAAATTGCCATGTTTGTGTTTGTATTCAGTATGCAATGTATTATCAGGATTGACAATGTGATGTGTAGTATAAATAAGCAGTGAAAAAATGTTTTTAACTAAATCTTGTCGTATTCATATAAATTAAATGATATCAGTTCGGTTTTCACTCTAAAACACTCAATATATTGCGGAAACTTATTCTTGCCTCTTTTGATGATTGCATTGAACATTCCTAATCAAAAGATTATGTTATAAGGATAGCATTACTTTGAAATAAACATATAATATATGGAATGTTATAAAAACACCTCTGTGACGACAGGTTATGTACGCAGTTTATTATATTGTTTCTATATTTATTTGTAGATTTAAGTGGAAGCAGTAACCGTAAGTATCACACCTTTTGATAATATCGTCATATCGTAACAGTACTTTATGTACAGCTCTTACAAACAAAGCCCAATGTTCACATCCATGTAAAAATAAATATTTGACTCTGAAGATAAACATTTATATTAATTAATTAATGAAGCACATTTTTGACATACATATTTAGGTCATTAGTAAACTGGAATGCATTTACGATCATCAATGATCTCATTATCCTAACGTCATGTATAACTATCACTATAGATATAATGCACTCTTCTACATATATTTCTGTTTGGTCTTTAAACCTTTCGCTCTGACATTTTGTATTATTGTTTTGGGGATAGGCACGTTAACAAGAGCAGGGACAGGTGGAAGGTTAGGGACATCGAGAAGGACAGACAGACTAGCCACGTCTCGGAGGACAGTCGGCACGGAAACACTGAGGAGAACTGCCTCGGGTAGAGTAATTACATCACGAAGGAATGTGGGAACTACCAACGCACGTGCTGGAAGCAGCAATACACGTGTTGGAACTGCCAACACACGTATTGAAACTAGCAACACACGGGTTGGACCTGCCAACACACGTTTTGATATTTCGAACTCACGTGTCGCATCCACTAATACACGTGCCCAACCAAACACACGTGCCCGACCAAACACACGTGCCCAACCAAACACACGTGCCCGACCAAACACACGTTCCCAACCAAACACACGTGCCCAACCAAACACACGTGCCCAACCAAACACACGTGCCCAACCAAACACACGTGCCCAACCAAACACACGTGTCGGAACAGCACGCACAAGTGTTGGGGTCGAAAGCACGCAAGGAAGAGGAAGGACGGGTACTGCCCCTAATGCTATGGAGAACGCCAGGGTTATCCTTACTCCAGTACAGCAGGGGGCTGTGAGGTCTATGAGAAATTTGCTTCAAAATGGCAGATCAACGACAGGAAGAGGGGGCAATCCAAGACTAATCGGTAAGTAGAACTAGGCATTGATGAATGGCTTAACAATTACTTTTGATGAAAATGTACTTCTCAATATGTCGACAGTATAACTGTATCTCTATGATTGTTTAGTATTTTCCTTAATATGAGGCAGGTACTTAATTGTAATAGAGACAAATGGATAAGATGTCAATATATATATTGTAGAATGTTAAATGCTGACTTTGTATTTGTTGAAAGTAGAAATCCCTTTAAGATATAAAACTGTATGTCGCTGTTGTAATGATTCGACAGTTATATTCCTGTTTGTAAACATTACGATGAGGACACGGTATATATACGACACTATTGTTCACTGGTGTATGTATTCAATGCAGTCGATTATGCAATTATTTCAACACACAAATCTGTGTATATTTATAACAACAAGTCTTGTTTTCACAGGGTTTCTGATTCCTCGACCAGATGGAAGAACACAGTTGCAGCTAATGCCAGGTTAGACCCTAAATCGTTTATCATCTCATTCCTACTAATGTCAATCCATTCATTAGCTTAGTGAAATCATGTAGGCATTTCATGGAGGTTTTGGTGCATTCTCATTTACATTTTCATAAGTGCTATCTCTTTGAATTGAAGAAAATTGTTGATTGGGGATCGACCAGAGTACCTTTGTTTGGTTTTTATTTGTGACGTAGTTTATTTGTTATTTGGGGTTGAGGTACCGTTGGATTCTGTTGTTGTATTATCATATCGGCCATTCTATATGTGTTGCGTTTTGGGATTTTGTTGTTGTTTCTTTTGTTGCTTTTATCTGGAAATGAAATTTACTAGGATTTTTATTCGGATTCGAAATATTTCAATATAAGATATATAAATATTACTGCTCGCAGCAATAGTTCTATATTTGTTTATAGAAAATATTTAATAGGTCAGTTTAGAGTCATACAGTCTTACTGGCAGGTGGTTATGAAAATGATGTCAAAAATGTTAACACTCCATTGTTTCCTATATTTTAATCGAACATCATTTTATATTAATTATCCTTTAACCGTAGTACTAATAATGTGTTACTAAACACCACGACGGCATGCGCTCAATCATATAACATATAGCCTTATTAATGCTTTACTATTTGCCGTGGCTTTCAGTATCGTTTCTGCCTTGTATAACAATCAAGCCGCTTGCTTGAATATATAGCATTGAACATTTTTGCAGACGCACGACGCTTTCTTGGCGGGGACAACAGGCGATTCAACGGAAGAGGTAAAACGCCATCATACTTTGATTGACTACATTTTATATTGGTCATTATTATCTTTGACGTAATGTTTGCATACATAATTATTGTATTGGAACCTATAGTTCTATTGTATAAATTATCATATGTCTTTGCTTATAGCCATTGCGCTTGCGTTTAGCACGTGCGTGTACATAGATAATTAACTAACATTTGTTTCACATGCGTGTAGATTTCATATTAGTTACTGTAACAACGTCACACGCTTAATTTTAACAATTTCCATTACTTGGAATACTAATCCTAACAGATTAGCGTTGCACGTATTAATACTTCAGCATTACATAATGTTACTACGTAAAACTTTTATTGTTTTGTTCATTAATCATTTGTAACAACTCATTGTAAATCTTTTATCAAGAAATTGACCTATTTATATCGTGCTTACGTATATCATGTTGAAGTCCTAAGTATGAGTCGTCATGATATCAACATTGTAAAGTAGTTACCAAATTATCACATGATATGGCGTCACCTTTACTCCTTAAAGTCGCCTAAGGCGCTGAAAATATTGTCCCAGTGAATCACATAGGAAAATGATCACGTAAAATATACATAAAGTAGAGGTATCATCATATTTTCAACTGTCTGGACACTTTTTCGTGAGAGTGTATGTCCTGGAATCCTTGTGGACATAATTCCTCATGATATGTATGTATATATATCAAGTGTCCGTTCACCTCTTTTAAACATGTCTTTTCTATTGTTCAAATGCAGTAATTATGTTTAACCGATATGTCTTTCATTTTTATATCAACCACAAATGGTCATTTGTCTATTATCAACTTCCCATCAATACCACCAGCCAAACGTCAACACTTCAGTGCAAAAACAATAAAAATTATCAGGACAAAGTTAGGACAAATAATAAATAACTGCCGTTAAGTAAACGTTTAGTCGATAATAAAGATAATCTATCACGTTTTGTTTAGTCGATAATAAAGATAATCTATCACGTTTTGTTTAGTCCATAAACTCATGGTTTCGTTCGTATGCTTTTCATTTAAATGTCGAAAGAGAGTTAGCAGGATATTAATTCAGATATCGTAATTTATCGTATTGCTAGTAATTTATTACTCAGTATATCATTCTGTTAGTAGGTTGTTATATCCTACCTATTACTGTTTGTGTTTATCAGAATCCTGTATCTTTGTAAGTATGCCAGGGGCAATTTGTAAGCACAATTATCAGAGAATCCTGATGGTAATGCTTAAAAATATCATAACTCAGTGGTACCCTATCTTTCTGGTAATTACTGTAATCGGTATTTACCCAAGTAAAAATTTACATATACAACCCCTGTATTGTACATAAAGTGTTTAGGATACAATATGGCTTTGTCGAGTGCTCGGAAGGGGGAAATATTATGATAAATACATGTCTTAAACATAACATCGGAGTATTGCATTAAATGATGTCATGTTTGAATACTTTATCACAGTGAGAGCTCGCGAGCAACGGAATAACACATTGCCGTTAAACCTGCGGACAATCATCAACGCCGCCCGTCGGGCCAATCTTCTTCCGGGACCACAGACCGGCAGAGGTAAAGAATGCTACGTATACATTCAGGGTGGTTTAGGGATCAGTACTATTTATGTACCTTGTGATTCATAACTAAAATATATATAGTTATGCACAAAACATAAATGAGTATTGTATGTAAATGACATTTTATTTAAAAACAAATTCCAACGAATATGTTTATTTGAAAGGTTTATTTCGAAGGATTGTGGTATGTCATTCGATTGTTTGTGATTTATACCTTAACGAATTAGTTAATTTCTACTGAAGTACTGTGTACCGGGAAACTTTCGCCGCAGTTTAACTTTCGCCTTCCGATCTGAGGGCGAATTTAACATGACGGCGAGAGTTCTAAAAGAAATTACGTATACGACGGCACATGTTTTGTCACTATTTCGTCTATACTGAGGCTTAACTCAGATACCGTATGTGATGCAATTGGGGTCCAGTGTGTTCCAATGTTGGCGATGTAGGGCGCATTTAACACTGGGCGAATAAGGACTCAGTAGGTGAAGGGCGAAAGTTTGACAGGGCGAAAGTTTCCCGGTATACAGTATGTAAGCGAAGTAAATTACGTCCGAGTGCCTATTCTATGATTAAAACATTCATCCCAACTTACAACACTTGTTTAAACAATGGGCTGACTTTATTTGTAATACATACATTTGACTTAACTTTGTGTGTTAATACATATATGTTAATCAGTATATTGATAATTTAAGTGGTTACACTTTATGTCAGCACCCGTTTTAAAGCAAATTAAAAGTTGATACATATTTTGAGATAAACGTTATGATAATGTGTTGATTATTTTTGCCCTGGTCAGGCTCTACAGGCCCACCCGTGGGACGAGAACAGTCTATTGTGGTACTACGTCCTCGGGACGGGGAAACAGGTAAGACACAGTTCTTAGCGTTATTATCATTAAACAGTAATTGCATATATATGTATACGTCTACTCAAAAAGTAGTTAAATTACAAACGTTTTGCATAAAAGAAAATAATATTTAGTAAATACGTATCCGGTGATATCCTCATCAGAACCTGGTATTTTTCGCATTATGTGGTTCAGGTATATAAATTATAAAGCGATATATAACATGTGATTAAACTAAGTTAATCAGTGAAACTATTCATTAAAATTCTTGTCTATAACATTTAATACCACGCAAAGCACTTTTCTGTTTGCTGACAAACTCATAAATATTGCCAACAAGAATATATGACTTTGTACCTTTTCATAGGAGGTTTGTTGCAAGCGCCGGAAACTTTAAGGAGCAGCAGTGTCAGAAACCAGATTCTAGACGAAAGGCGTAATGCTCTGAGACGTGATAATGTAAACCGCATTGACAGGCGAGACAGATTTTCCACCACCCGTCCACTGGACCGCGATTTTAGGACAAGGTCTCGTGAGAGCATTGCTACCCAATCAACAAATCGCATAGACCAGTCGAATGGAAGGACAAGCATTGACCAATCGGGATCAGGCAGGAGAGCGATTGCAGTGACGCTTGATCGAAATCCGATATCTTCAGGTGTTGATCAGTTTACTAACCGAGGACCAGATCCTAACCAATTTGTGCCTAACAACATTCCGGATCCTAGTGCTAACAACGCATTTGTAGATACAGCAACGCCACCCCTCCAGGATAAAACCCTCTTCCTCCCAAGTAGTGTGAATGATATTAACAGATTAGATACACAGATAACACCAGCACCACTGCCACTAGCAAATAATGTTGATCCTCTACAACAATTAATACCTGGACAGACAACAGCTCCACAGACTCCTATACAAACTAATGGGGGGTCTACAAGCACCGTCTTTCAGGCTGCCTCTGGCGCTCAGTCACTTCCTGTCGATAATAGTGCTAATATTCAGACTATAGATACATTTATGACAGGTTCACAAACAGGCAGTACACAGTTTGAACCATCTGCAGTTACCGGTACATCAACAAATATGCAAACAAATGTACAAACTGACATGCCACCGATACAACCAACAAACTCTATCCAATCAGGGTTTGATACATCAGCAAGTATTCAAACAAACATACAAACTGCTCTTACACCACAACCCGGTTTCGAAACACCAGCTAGTACGCAAATGGACAGTAATAAAATAATGCCCACGGTTCTAGCCTCAACATCCATCTTTGAATCCCCAACTAGTATGCAAACTGGCATGACACAAATACTTACACAGACACCTTCTCCACAACCACCATTTGTTGATACATCAGCATCTTTGCAAACGAATAATATAATTCCAACTGATTTTACAACGGGACCCGTTATTGATTCACCAACAAGCTCTCAGACAGGTATGTCCCAGATCCTTCCCAATACTGTACAGATAATTCAGGGCAGTTTAAAGTCAACAGCAAGTACAGGGTTATCTCAACTTCCAGCCCAGGGTAATACTCTAGAGATTATGCCACAGTCTGTACAACCACAAAACAACATTGCTTTCCCACAGCAGTCAACTAACGTGGTAGACAGTACAATGTCTCTACCACCTCCTATTTTGCCCGCGTCTGCAATCCCTACAAATGTCAACTCACAAGTAGAGCAAAATATTCTAGGGAAGATTGACCAATCGACTTTCAATTCAGTTCAGTTAGGTGGTATAGCAAGCCAGTCTGTCAATACTGCAACCATAAACGCCGTTACTAATCAGTTTCCGGTTAATAATTTGCCTATCACCCAAAGTCAGCCTGTTAGTAATAATGCTGTTAATAACCAGGTTGCATCAGAGGCTCAAGTAAATATTTTAACTTCTGTAATTGATCAAGGTGCTTCCCAAACTCAAACAGGTTCAATACCTGTGATAGAGAATAACGCAAATCTTGGTCAATTCAGATCTAGCGTCATCAACAATGCGATAGATGTCAAACAAACACAACAAGGACAGCAAATAATTAACACCCAGGCTAAATCTCCTGATGTAGGAACAATAGGCAGTCAGAATGGAAATGCTGGACAACTTAATATACAAAACCAAATTTTGGATCAGAATCTAATTCAAGGACAAGGTGTGATAAGCAACACACATAATGGCTTTACAAGTCCAAATGCCATTGGAAGTTCAAACGTAATTTTAGCTGACACACAAAGTCCGGCAGGTACTCTTAATGCCAATCAGAACTTGGATCAGCGTAACTTTCTAGATACAAACGTAGTTCTAAATGAAATTCAAAGAGGGCAAACGAACGTATCAAATTCTGTACAAAATACAATTCAAGGGACCTCGAATATGAGAAATCCAAACTTCGTTACAATTGAGATCACAGGAAATACAAAACAGCATGGTGGGGTCATCGGACAAACGGGTGTACAAAATACAAACATAGCAAATATTCAAAATGCAGTACAAACCAATACTCAAAGCAATGCTTTACTTACGGATCCAATTATAACAAATACTCAATATGCAGTACAAACCAATACTCAAAGCAATGCTTTACTTACGGATCCAATTATAACAAATACTCAAAATGCAGTACAAACCAATACTCAAAGCAATGCTTTACTTACGGATCCAATTACGTCTCAGACCTATGTTCCTGCACCAGGACCAATCACGGACATACAGCCAAATAGTCCTACAATCCAATATCCCGCTCAACCAGCTATTCAAAACAACATAATTAGCAATGTCAATGGGAATATAAATAAAACAATATTATCCAGCGTTGTAGGTAAACAAACAATTGTCAATAGCAACAACAATTTAACACCTAATCCGTTAAACGCAAACCAAGCTACAGGCAGTATAACAGAAATAGTTTCAAATATTCCCACAGATACATTATCAACTAGGACAAGTATTCAAAACTTAGTCAATGATATTAACGCTAATTTAAACCACGCACTGTCAACTGGTGTTTCAGGGGGACAGCCAGCCCAGTCTGTACCCAGCTCTGTATTAACACAAACAGAGTCATTCAATCAGTCTTCGGGTAACCTTCCACCTCCTATCGTCCTATCGATTACAAATACAAATTCTAAAACCATAATTAAAACATCTAACAAAACCGCAGATATGCATGCGGCCACTAGAATAATCGACATTCAACCGCAAAGACAAGTCCCGAATTTAGCCCCTGTAGACGCACAAGGCGCCACAAAATTAATGTCAACCAACATCTCCATACAAATGAACGCCCCCTTTACACCACAAGCCCCTAATGTCCCTATGGACTTGCCAACTCTTAAAACAACACCTGAGGTACTTAACGTAAACACAGTTTCTGTAGATAGCTCTGCTTCTTCTGGTAACGGCACATTATTTACTAACACCATTAATGATATACCCCAAACGATACCTTCTCAGTCTCTAGCGATTGGCGTTAGGTCACCAGAACAGTTGACTGGCCTGCCTGTGGAGGTTGCACCTTCATTACCCAATATCGTCGTCGCCGCTAACGCAAACATTATGGCAGGCACACCAATGAACCAACAACCTACAACTACAGAAACCACAAAACCAGGCGTGGAACAGGCGGCAACAGCATTCAAAACTGCTTCTATCATCACGGATGTAGTAATGCCTACAGGTATATATAGTAGAATCTTCTTTATCGGGATACAGCTAAGATACTTTGCCAATGTAAGAAAAGTGATGAAGTCCCCTCTGATCGATTACGTCTTTACTGCTGCCTTCACATTGCTGTAGTCTGTGCTATATTTCCGTGTTGTATACAACGATACTTAATCGAATAACGTTTGACATGATGGCGATTTTATGATATATGGTGTATCTCATTTAAATAGTTTGTGGATGAAACGTTAGCACTGATGTCGATTTCTTCTTTTTCGTTTTCTATTGTATATTTTCTGCACTTCAATGAATGCTTATTCCAAAATGACAAAGAAATCAAAACTAAAGTAAAAATGAAAATTCATTTTTCAGCAGCTGTCAGAGGTCTGATACAGACGAGTCTCAACACTTCGGGACTCGTTGAAAGGTTGAACCAAATCAGGAATGCTTCTACTAAAACTGAAGTGTTGTCAGCTGCAGGAGGCTTAGTGGACAGTGCGCTGTCCAGCGTCAACGCGACACTAGGTAAGACTTTGGCGAATACAGCACAAAGTACACCGCAGAATGTTGTGATGGATATTTCTAAACTGAAGACACTTATATCGGAAGTGTTGAGTGAATTCTTTACGCACCAAATTAACCCTGCCAAAACCGCTCTAACTCCCACTGCAGTTATAAACACAGTAGCACAAGCAGTTGTTGATGCACAAAAGTTTGCTTCGCCGTCAGCTTCGCCTTCAGCTTCGCCTGCAGCTTCAGGTGCAATTCCAGGTATGTATTTAACGTCTAATATGCACTTGCTTTTTCTGTTCGCTAATGCTTAATCAGCACGCATATGTTGCATCATGAAATGCTTTATGTTTACGTAATTGGAGTCCTATTGTGTAGCTATCTTTTATCATAACAATGCACCTACATGTTCGCTTTCCTTTAACGTTCGCTTTCCTTTTATGAAATGATACTCTTTTCAGTGCTTGTTATATCATATACATAATCATACATCACGAAAATGATCACCTGTACGTCTTATATTATAAATATAATCATCAAGTATGAACGTTTGCTTTTATACGTGTTGTATCGATGTTAATTACATGCTTGGTATATTTGCTTTCCATTCATCGCAATAGTTATTGTATGGAAACATTTTCATTGTCTCGTTGGAGGGGGGATAATCCCCCTACTTTGTGACGGCTTTCTCTTAAATTATTGTTCTATATATCGTACACCTTATTTCAGGTCAGGAGCCAGTGCAAGCTAATTTCACCACATCACCGCAGGTCCCCGCCGTTCCGAAAGATTCCCAGCTCGACTTTCCCCCACCCCCTCCATTCGCTGGTATGACCGAAAGCATAAACATTCCTAAAACGGAAATTGTAGATATACGGGCAAGTAATGCTTTGGAAAACGTATTTGTATCTAGATCAGCAAATACTGCTCCCATAAATCCAGTTTTGATAGGAGAACCAAATTTCAAAACCACAAATTCACAAGGGGAAATAAACATTAGCAACAATTTAACAAATAAAATGTCATTTCCTATCCTCCCTAATCAAACTGTGATTTCCAATAATATAAACGATAGAAATGGTTCGGGTACTCCACCATTAAATGGGAAAACTAGCGAAATTACTCAAGATCAAAATATTTTCAGTTCAACACTTATCAAAACCCCTAACATAGAATCGCTACGTGTTGTAACAGAGAGTAGTACTCTTTTTAACCAAGAACCTAATCAGGGAATTCGACAAATTGGTATTTCTCAACTACCGGCGAGTAGGAATAGTATAAAGTTCGGTGTTCAGGGTACGGGTTCTGGCATAAGCACAGGGCGTTCCGTTGTCTCTGGATCTAGAACACAGCCAATACCAAGTTTAACAAATGTTAATACTCAACAATCGTTAATCAATCAGAATGTATTTGGTGCATTAGAAAGACAGTCAAACCGGGTTGATCCGCTAAAAGATTTGAATGCACTTGCATCCACCAAAAAAACAAACACTGGAATAAGACAGATAGTATCCGACGCTCAGTCAATAGCTCCTTCTATGAGAAAGACTGAATTCGACACTATGCGAAGTGAGTTCGTTAGAAACAGGATAAACGGAGCAGCTAAAGTTAGAGCTGAAGCTTCAAATCTTTTGGCAAATATACCAAACGATCTTCTATCTTCATTTAAGAATGACTTTACAAGTTTGTCGCCGTTACTAGGTGTAACTAAGGCAACACCAGTTTCCAGCGCTGCACAAGTGTCTGGCATCAATACTCAATCAACGACCTCTGAATTAATAAGTCAATCAACACAGCCACAATTCCGAGGAACTACACGCCAGTTTGCGGAATCTAAGACGACAACACCATTTAGCCGTAGTACTACTCGCCGACCGTTGAGGACAACTAGTTCTCTGTCTTTAGAGAACAATATCGGATTCGGAGGAAGGAGGATGATATCAACCACCCAATTTGTTGACGCAGGAGGTGTTAGTATTCCTCCTACTAACCCAAATATGCCTTTATTCCGATCAATGTTTTCAGGCTCCACAGTTACACGAAAGCCATTATTTTCAACAACCAGAGGAAGATCATCTATGACAAGTGCCAACCCAAGAATGATAAACAGTTTCATTGGTGGAACAAATGTTCGAACCTCAAGAGCATCCTTTTCACCATCGTTGACCATCGGGGTAACACAAAGAACCACACCCACCGACAGTGTTCCCTCCGTAGGGTTTGACTCTTCTGCAAGTTTTGGGCTGCTCGGTTTGCCACCGCCGCCACCTTCAAATCTTATGGAAATGAACGCCACAGCTATGATAGCGGACACTGCCATATCGAGTTCCCAGTTATCTCTCATGAATATGGGCGCCGCAACTAGTGTCCGTACAAATCGTCCTATGCTGTCAACCGTGCAAACAGGTGTTACAGCAGATCCATTGGTACGTTATAGTACCATCCAACACTCATCTCCGACTGTCACCGCCTCCCTGAACTTTAATACTCCATTGGTGTAGATTGCGATATCATCATTTTCTGCTATAATGCATTTGTGTATTTATGTATTCATGAACAATACATGATTGTGTGTATTGTGTGTATGTGTGTGCGCGCGTATATGTACATTATCTTAGTGCAGTGATTGTACATGTGCCATTTGATGTAAATAGCGTGAAAAGACTACGTGTATATTTTCATGTGTAAACATTATGCTGTATTTCATTTATCACTGCTTGCTAATTCATTATTCGTATCAAACATATGTTCATTGCTTTGCTTTACTTGCTACTTACATTGTAATTCTGTCCATTATTTCAAAAATTATAATGTTGAAATTCATTATTTCCTCATTATCTTTCAAAACGAAATCCCTCGAAACGAAGATTTCAACATATCAAGTAAAGAAATGTAAAACTTTGTACTGTTCAATAGGTGCCCTTTACTTTATCGTAACATTAAATATTTCTTCATTAGTATTCAGATATATCACATTTGATATATAAGTTATGTATACATATATATATAGTTCTTTCAGTTCTCCCGATGTTTCCGTAGTAACAGTTACCTTTTTCTTATACTTTCAACAGCATTTCACATTGCCTTTGATATCATTAAATTTTACAGTGATAATTAATATATTCTTTGTTTTTGATTTTAAATCGAAACATAACGGGAATGCGAGTCACATCATTTTTACGTCTGGTACAGTTTACCTATTCAAACTAGGACAGAGTCTAATTAAGTAAAAATGCATAGTAGAAAGACAGCGTTTATATACGATGAAACAATTTTATTGTTTTAAAAGAACAATGTAAAGATACCACTACCGAATACCGTTAACATCGAGGTTATTGATGAATATATACAAGTACATCAGTAACTGAATAAATACTATAAATATCGAGGTGATGAAATGCAGGTATAACGGGAAAGTCGTCAACGGAAAAACGCGCTTAACATTTAGGTAAGTAACATATAACGAGACAACAGTCAGACGAACAAACCTGTTAACAGCAAGGTGAACACTTTTACATCGATGTGATAATGAACAAATACAACGGTTTAGTCGTCAATAGAAAAACGTTTAAGTAAGATATAAAGAAATTACAGAAAGAGGAAAATACTGAAAATATCGAGGTGAACACTGTAAACATCGTGGTAAATGTTAATTATACAAATGAATAGTCGTCAATGGAAAGACGCTGTAAATATTCAAGTAATCAATTAAGAAATAACGAAATAACCGTCAAAGAAAAATACTGCGAACATCGAGGTACATTGAGGTATTAACTAAAGTTATAAAAGTACAACCGTACGTGGACAAACGCTGTTAACATTGAGGTAATCAACTAAGATATAAAAGTATCACTGACAAAGGGAAATACTGCAATCATCGATATAGATCAAGGTCATTACTAAAGACATAAAGTTATAGCAGTCAGAGAAAAACACTGCAAACATTGAGGTAATTAAGACACAAAGGTGAAACACTCAGTGGAAATTACTATACACATCAAAGTAATTACTAAAGTTAGAAAAGTATAAAAGTCAGTGGAGAATACTTTAAACATTGAGATGAATAGTATCAAAAGGTAATACATTGTGACATAAACGTATAGCACCGACTACTGTAGGACTTCTGTAAATATCGAGGGGATTATTTAAGATATTACAGTATAGCAGTCAGTGGGAAATATCCTAAACATCAAGGTGATTAAGATTCAAAATTCAAAACAGTCAGTGAAAAAAAGCTGTATACCTCAGTGTTATTAATTCAAATATAAAAATCAGGCAGTAGAATATACTATAAACATAATTGAAATACATTATGATCTACAGGTACAGTACTTTCATAAAAATAATGTTAATATCGTTGTGCTAAGTATGTTATGGTATTGTGTGGTACAAACATATGTTCGAAACTATTTATTTCATCTAATTAAGCACTGGTAAGATACCAGATGCAATTTAAATACACCCTGCTTTCTTGGAATGATTTAATATAGCTTGTACCGTCCAAAGATGTGTGAGACAGAATTTGAAAAAAATGTGTCGCTATTTATACACAAAAATTGATGAAGATTTACTTTAGGCAATTGAATTGACTAATAGAAACAATTATTAACCAAACAATCATCGTCACAGCGGCCGCATGCGTATGCTTCGTTTGATAACTGTAACAGATATAACCTAAGCAGTGTATCACAATACTATAACTGTAACAGATATAACCTAAGCAGTGTATCACAATACTATAACAACTATTCAGCAATGCCGTGCATGACGTAACAAGTGACGGCCTGGAAGAGTACTTACACAGACAAACGCTGAATTGATTAACCAGGTGAGATTCTGCTTCAATATAATTTAACCAGGTACTAACAGCTACGACTTGTACTAAGCTCAACTACAAACAACTTTAAGTGAACATTACACCACTACTCTAGCTAGGTTTGCCATAAATATTATTTCAGTTTTCGAATGTTTAAATTTGAGCTTGATGCTAGTTGTTGTGGTGATTCCTGCTCGTTTCTCTATCATCATGTTATGTGCTCATGTTGTCATTTTCCTGTTGATATTCCATTGCTGCTTGGTCTTTTGTCAGTGTAATACTACTGAAAAAACTACAATTTCAAATTATATCGATTTATTATACACTTACTTACTGTAACAGCATGTGTAATACCTCGTTAATGTTCACGTCTAATATTTTAACAGAAATGCTGATATTTTCGCAGTTGTCGATTTTAACGGTCTTGCATTCATTGTACTTATCCTGAAATTTGAACATTTCTTTCAGTAATCTCGGCATCAACACCAAATCAAACAAATGAGCTTGCGCGACAAAGAGGTACATCTAAATACTCTAAACGCATCATCATGTTTCCATAGAGACCCGACATTAAAGTGATGAGTCATTAGAAAACTGAGTTGGTATTGTAACCATGGTCACGGGAATAATATGGCATAAAACTTACTGCCCATAGCTCTTATCTTACTCAATTCCTTTTCGCCTTTAACCTTTTTACTACTGAAATAATAGTCCTCTTCTTACTCATCAAGCAATAGAGATAATCTGATTCCTCGATTATTTTAACTGATATATAACTATTTTAGTACCCACTTTCTCACATCCTACATTAAACAAGCTATGTTTGTGTTAAATGTCAAGTTTCACCCATTTTACCTTTTTCAAAAGGTTTATTAATTTATAGAACTGATATACATTTTCACACATCCTGCATTTAACTTGAACGAAGATTTATTTTATTAATTTCCTTCAGCTATCTTTTATTTACATTGTATATGATTTTGCTTCCGATTAGATGGATCTTTAAACAAATTAAAACCCTTAATACTTTTCGATATACTATGTATCATAAGTAAACCTGACATTAAGCTCAGCTGATACCTGTTTTTGTCCTATGATTGAAGGTGGATCGGCCATGGGTAATAGTGCTCTTGGTGTTGACGGGATAAGTAAAAGCTTGCAAAACGACCTGAGGGAAATGATCCGGAATTCACGGCGGAGATTCAACACGAACCTAATAAGAACTATCAGTGCCAAAATACGAAATGAAACACAGGATAATCGTTCACAGCAAAACATTGAGGTATTACCTGCTGGTGTTGCTGACTCTTTAGTCGAAAGACCAAGACCCCGTGTCAACCCTAATGGACGTAGTCCGTTCGTCGTGGATGTGAATGCGATAAATCCCTTTGCTTTGTCTGTGACAACTAAACGACCTCCTAGTCGAGATAGACAAAATCCACAAGCGTCTTTTCGCAGCTCACCTAATTTTCGTCCAAATGTTTGGAGAGGTGTTGGATTAAATACTCGCACAAACGCAGGCGGTCTTCCGGTATTTCTGCCTATGCCAAGTGACCCTCCAAGACCTCTATAACAGTATAGCTGAATATAACAGGTTTAAAATATTAGACAACTGCCCTGGTCTATGTGTTAATAGTGTGGACTCATTTTCACGGTCTTGCTACCAGGTTCATCTTTAACTGTGACGTCCTCGGGACAAGAGGATTTTCACCCAACTGTGTTGATGATACATCGACAGTACGGGTATCACGTAGATTAACACCTGTGTTCTTCAGACACAATAATGATACCTTTATTAACTTAGTGTCAGGTAGATGAGTAGAGACCAACTTGCACAAATTGATACTATTGTTATTGAACTTGCTTTTGGATTGAATATAGCAAAGTACAATACCCGGAAAACCAGATAAACATCCAAATTTATTTTAGTGGAAAATAGTATCAAATTTTATATGGTATGGAGTAGTGGACTGTGCAGATGAAGTAACACACATACATAACAAGGTATTATGAGCAATGAATGTGGTATAGCAGATAGAGGTTTAATGAACATTTATATTTACTACGACTATTAAAGCAGTGCCTTGTTGGCATTTAAAACAGACTAGCAAGCAAGTCAATGCTCGCTTGATCTAGGGCGATTACACAGAAGAATGTGACAGCTTTCTGTCCGTCCTAAATATTGGCAGGTCCAATTTATACACTTCTCTATTTATTCTAGACCAATTCATTTCCTGGTAGCTATGTAAATATTTAAATGTAACTCAGACCTACTTACTTCATTTGATATTCAACATTCGTTTATATTGCGACAAGAGTTAGATCGGAAAATGTCTACCATCAAAATCATTTGTTATTTATTTTGACATTTAGGTACTACTATATATATATCTAAGTCTCTTAAAATCAGCAAATCATTTGCTAATCATTTAATGTTAAAAGTTCGGGAAATCTTTGGGCTGATTAAACAAAAATGTCAGCCTCATTACGGGTATCGGGTAAATGCATGTGAATGGATGGCTGTGTACGGGTTTCATTGCCGTAACAGAAATAAGTCTGAGTACGGGTTTCATTGCCGTAACAGAAATAAGTCTGAGTACGGGTTTCATTGCCGTAACAGAAATAAGTCTGGTACGGGTTTCATTGCCGTAACAGAAATAAGTCTGAGTACGGGTTTCATTGCCGTAACAGAAATAAGTCTGTGTACGGGTATCATTGCCGTTATAGAAATCAGTCTGGGTACGGGTTCAAGTACGTGCCCCAGTCTGAGAAAGCGTATGAAAGATACACGTGTCCATGTGGAACACCCCTGTAGGATACATGTATCAGACATCTGTTTGCTCCGTGGCATGTACTATCATGACGTTACAATCAGTTTAAGACGTTTTATTTTGTCTTAACAATCGAAAATGCATCAAAACACCGTTTTACTGACTGTAGCAATGTAGCCGTTGGCAAGTAACAACACCTCAAGAACAACAGAATTGTTATAGAGGTATGTATTTGAGGTATAGATACGGTGTACCGTTTTCGGATTTTTTCAGATATAGCTTTAGTTTGTGAATACTTTATTTAGAAATTTTACTATTTTTAAAGTTGCATTTGTCGTGTTTTGCCATCAATTCGGTTAAAGGTTCAACAAGCCCCCTAAAAGATGCTGTAGTCACCTAAACTTCAACCCCCTGATAAGTCATGTTCAAAGAGCTCGATTACAAATAGGAACTTATATGTGTTACTTGTATATATTGAACTTGTACGTTGGCTATACAAAGT
>JAUMHH010190317.1:0-14180 GCA_032359455.1 Chlamys rubida
GTTTATAATTTGATTGTCTGACATATAATTTGACTGTTTGGTATAAAGTATGAATGTCTGCTATGAAATTTGACTGTCTGGTATATAATTTGAATGTCTGGTATATAATTTGACTGTTTGGTATAAAGTTTCAATGTCTGGTATATAATTTGAATGTCTGGTATATAATTTGACTGTTTGGTATAAAGTTTCAATGTCTGCTATATAGTTTGACTGTCTGCTATATATTTTGACTGTCTGGTATATAATTTGACTGTCTGGTATATAAGTTGACTGTCTGCTATATAATTTGACTGTTTGGTATAAAGTTTCAATGTCTGCTATATAGTTTGACTGTCTGCTATAAAATTTGACTGTCTGGTATAAAATTTGACAGTCTGCTATATAATTTGACTGTTTGGTATAAAGTTTCAATGTCTGCTATACAATTTGACTGTCTGCTATATATTTTGACTGATTGGTCTAATGTTTTAACGTCTGTTTAGTTTGATAGTTTTAATTTTTGGTACATAATTGGACTGTCTGATATAAAGTTTCAATGTCTGGTGTATAATTTCAATGTCTGAATAATTGTTTGGATGTTTGGTGCATAATTTGGATGTTTGGTGTATAATTTGACATTCTGGTATAATGCTTCGATGTCTTGTGTTGAATTTGACTGATTTGTTATATAATTTAGCTGTTTGGTATATAATCTGAATGTCTGGTATATAGTTTAAATGTCTGGTATATAGTTTAAATGTCTGAGATATAGTTTGAATGTCTGGTATATATTTTGAATATTTGTAATATAATTTAGCTGTTTGGTATATAATCTGAATGTCTGGTATATAACTTGGATGTATGTTATATAATTTAAATGTCTGGTATATAATTATAATGTCTGGTAAATAGTTTGAATATCTGGTATATAATTTAAAGTTTCGATGTATTGTATTTACTTTGACTGTCTGGTTTAAAGTATCGATGTCTGGTAAATAGTTTGAATGTCTGGTATATTATTTGAATGTCGGGTATAAATTTTAACTGTCTGATATATAATTCTTCTATATACTTTCAATGTCTTTTATATAATTTGACTGTCTGGTAATCAGTTTCAATGTCTGGTATATAATTTGAATGTCTTTTTTAAAGTTTGAACGTCTGACATATAATTTGAATGTCTGGTATGTAACTTGAAAGGCTTGTATACAGTTTGAATGTCTGGTATATGATTTGATTGTCCGTGATATAAGTTGACAGCCAGGTATGTAATTTGAATGTCTGGTATATACATTTAATTTCTGGTGGTATAATTTGACATTCTTGTATAAATTTTCGATGGGGTGTATTAAATTTGAATGTCTTGTTTATAATTTAACTGTCTGGTTTAAAGTATCGATGTCTGGTATATAATTCGAATGTCTTGTACAATGTATGAAGTTTCAATGTCCGGTATATAGTTTGAATGACTGGTATAACATTTGTTCTGTCTGGTGTGGTATATAGTTTGAGTGTCTGATATAAAATATGAATGTCCGGTATATAGTTACAATGTGTAACATAATTTGAATGTCTGGCAATACTTTCATTGTCTTGTACATAATTTGAATGTCTGGTATAAAGTTTGAATGGCTGGTATATAGTTTGAATCTCTTGTGTATAATTTGAACGTTTAATATATATTTTGAATGTCTGGTATATAATTTGAATGGCTGGTATGAAATTTGAATCCTGATAGATACTTTGAACGTCTGGTATATATTTAACGTCTAATATATAATTTGAATGTCTGGAAAATAATTTTATCATCTAGTATTTGAATTTTTGATAGATAATTTGAACGTTTTATATTTAATTTGAAAGTCTACTTTATAACTTAAATGATATATAATTTGAATGTTTGATTGGAATTGGAATATCCGCTTTTTATTCGAATGTCTGGTATATTATTTCAATGTCTGGTATATAATGTCAATGTCTGATCAATGTCTGGTATATAATGTCAATGTCTGGTATATAATGTCAATGTCTGATCAATGTCTGGTATATTATTTCAATGTCTGGTATATAATGTCAATGTCTGATCAATGTCTGGTATATAATGTCATTGTCTGGTGTATTATGTCAATGTCTGGTCAATGTCTGGTTTATAATTTCAATGTCTGGTATATAATGTCAATGTCTGGTATAATTATTGTAATGTCTGGTATATAATGTCAATGTCTGGTATATTTATTTTAATGTCTGGTATATGGTTTGACTATCTATGATACACATGATTGTCTAGTGTATTATGTCAATGTCTGGTATATAATGTCAACGTCTGGTATATAATGTCAATGTCTGGCATATAATGTCAATGTCTGGTCAATGTCTGGTATAATTATTTTAATGTCTGATATATGGTTTGACTATCTATGATACACATGATTGTCTGGTGTATTATGTCAATGTCTGGTATATAATTACAATGTCTGGTATAATTATTTTAATGTCCGGTATATGGTTTGACTATCTATGATACAAATGATTTTCTGGTGTATTATTTGACACTTTGATAAATGGTGTATCTTTCTAATGTACTGTTGTAATGTTAATGTCCAATACATATCACACATATATTTTGATGTCTTGGTCATTATTTTCTATTTAAATATATTTTAACTGTCTGTCACATATGTGGTATATTAGTTGAATACCTGTTTAAAAGGTGATTGTCTGGTATATATTTTTAAAGTTTTATATATAAATGTTATATAAAATCTGAATAACTCGTTTAAACTTTGACCTTCTGGTGTATGAATTAAATATGTACTACGCAATTTAAATGTCTGATATATGATTGTCTTAATTTTAATTTTAATATGTAAGACATTATGTTTCTGTCAGATATAAATAATATAACTTCTTTTGATATGGCAACGTTGTGCTGTGTTATTTTACTGTTTGGTATATAATATAAGTATCTGATATACAACTGGAATATCTGTGATATAATTTGACTGTCGAATAGACATTTTGATTGTCTGATATATAATTTGAATACCAGGAATATGATTTAAATGTCTGATTTTGTTCTTAATTCTGATATAATTTTATTGATAAATAATTAGAATGCCTGGATATGTAATTTATGTGTCTGGTATATAATTGTATTGTCTAGCGTATAATTTGACAGTTTATTTGATATGCTTTAAATGTCAGATAAATAATTTGAATATCTGGTATATAAGTGGATTGCCTTATTATAATTTTTAATCTCTGGAATACAACTTGTTTGACCGAGATGTTTTTCTGTTTGGTAGGAAATGCTATTTATAACTGGTATATTCATAATGTGAATGTCTGGTATAACAGATTAATATATGATATATAGATTTAATGTCTGGTATATAAGATTAATATATGATATATAGATTTAATGTCTGGTATATAAGATTAATATATGGTATATAGATTTAATGTCTGGTATAACAGATTAATATATGGGATATAGATTTAATGTCTGGTATATAGATTTAATGTCTGGTATATAAGATTAATATATGGCATATAGTTTTAATGTGAATGTCTGGTATATAAGATTAATATATGGGATATAGTTTTAATGTCTGGTATATAAGATTAATATATGGGATATAGTTTAAATGTCTGGTATTTAGTTTGAATGTCTGGTATATAAGATTAATATATGGTATATAGTTTGAATGTCTGGTATATATATTTAATGTCTGGTATATAAGATTAATATATGGTATATAGATTTAATGTCTGGTATATAAGATTAATATTTGGTATACAGTTTTAATGTCTGGTATATAAGATTAATATTTGGTATATAGTTTTAATATATGGTATATAGTTTGAATGACTGGTATATAATTCATATGAGTTGTAAGTTTATTTCAGAAACGTAGCATAGACTTTTACACTCTTATATATCATTTGAATGTCTGGTATGGAATTTTGCCGTCTTATGTAAACTGATTGATAATCTGACTGTCTTGTATATATTGCATATAATTTGAATTTCTCGTTAATGAATAATGCCTAATATATAAGTTGAATATCTTATGATAACATTCACTTTCAGATGTATTAACTAACATTCTTTCAGTTAATGTTTGGTATAACATTTGTCTTTCACTTGTACAATGAGACTGGCCCGGCTCTGGAATATTATATAGATATTTATTTATTTAAGAAAAAAAATAACTCAAATAATTTTGATCACTTGGATGTCTGATTCTAGAGTTCTAAACTAGGGGGAGATAAGCTTGAAGTACAATGCAGTTGAGAATTTCCTCATAAAATCTTTGGAGCTGGTAGCCAGTCTTATACCATTGGGATGCTTGTTTACGATGTAAATGTCTGTAGATACATAGTTTGTTGGTCTGGTATAAAAATGGACTATTACAATTGACTGTTATATATAAGTCTGCTATAATTTGACTGTCTGTTATTTAACGTTGATAACTGATATATAATAAGTGAATTTTGATGAGTTCTGTATCTTGTGTAAGTCTAGTGATTCTTCTGAATTACTGGTATTTTATTTGACTGTCTTGTATGTATTTGGACTTTTTCTTATAATGACATGATTTGACCGTTTGGCATTATTTCTATATAAACTTAGCGGTCAAAAGTATATTTGGAAGGTTTCCATTTTATTTCAGATATCGCTTTCTAGATATGTATATAATGATTATACAGTGTATATACACTGACATTGATAATCACAATAAGCAAATTCCTTAATAACATAATATTTTTGCAATGGAAAACATTGGAGATATTTGTGTACTTTCCTTGAGAAATTAATCAATTTTTAGATTATATGACAAATGTGACACCGTTTAAGTGTTAAATTTCATTTCCTCAGACTTTGCCTCTTACCGCGATTTCATGTCCCTGCCAATGTGTTACTCCAACACGTGTTCTTAGTAGTATTATCCAGGATAGATGTGCCCTATATAATAATAATCTATCAAACTAGGGTTACTACCTGACAAGCGACAATCTACATTGAAGATGTTTATCATATTTAACAATTCCTTTTCCACTGAAGACACTAGAGAGTTCCCCTGCAGTTTTCATAACATAAAGTAAACTCCTATTCATTTCGTTTCGGAAATAACAGCAGCAGAATTGGGTCAACTTGTTTATGTTGACCGGATAGCGCAATTAGTTAGAGCGACATGATATTAATTCAGGGATCGAAACATGGTCAGGACAAACAGACGAATTACACGCTGGACACTATTGTCGATTGTAGACAAACAGACGAATTACACGCTCGACACTATTGTTGATTGTATTTTTGCTTATCTTATTATTTTCTTTCCAGAAATATCATGCAAGGTATTGTTTTATTTTCAAAAATGATTTATCAAAGCTTTCGTCAAGCCGGAATTACTGGTTTATGCAGTGGTAAGAAAGGGGATCTTTAAATATTTCTTCATCATTGGTTACAGATGAAACTTGGTTTAACTTCTGTGGTTTGTGCCTTTTTATGTTAGTGTCTATTTTGTGCCTGTTGTAGTGTTTGATAATGAATTTGAGTTAAGATTTTGTCAATGTGTGTTGCCGTGTTGACTTATATAAACTGATAAAACTTACCAAACCCCACGTCAATATAAGCAGTATATTTGAAATTTTAATTTAAGATAAATTCGAAATTGGAATTGGGAATAGATGTTTTTTTTTCTGTATTTTCAGGCATTTTATCACTCTTTTAATGTTGTTTTACATTTAAAATGGCTGAATGACATTCAAACAATGTAAGTTATGGATTAATTGCATTTTTTTATAGGATCCGATATGTCATTTTTACAGAATACTAACGTTAAGCAGTGTGTACGTGCTCTGTTTGATAGGTGTATATCAAAGGTAAGTACCTAGGAATTTACGTAACGTTAAGCAGTGTGTACGTGCTCTGTTTGATAGGTGTATATCAAAGGTAAGTACCTAGGAATTTACGTCACCTTGACCTTTCCTTTCAATGCATATTTATACATAGTTGAAAGAAAGGTTAAGTATATGAAAATATTAACGGCGAAATGCTTTACAGATATCTATCATTAACTAATTTTATGAGCAAAACTGTTGTTTTTTTTCAATTCTACACATCAGTTTTGGGAATTTTGTTTCTCTAGTTGTAGATACTGAATAAAATAACCACAATGCTTGAAGTTTTTTAAATAGTGAAATATCGTCAAAAATAAAATATAAAATATTTAAGACACACTGAAAAAAATGACCATTGATACAATGACAAGTATAACCAAGTGATGGTCAATGATGTACTGTTCACTTAGGTATGAGTTCAGCATTAAGTTTTGTATTTCCTTAAAAGTATAATCACGACATTATGTTTTTTTTGTTTGGTTACATTTTGTAAGTATGGAACCTCTTACGAAAAAGTTAATCGCTAATCAGGATGGT
Source organism: Chlamys rubida (assembly GCA_032359455.1). Lineage (NCBI taxonomy): Eukaryota > Metazoa > Mollusca > Bivalvia > Pectinida > Pectinidae > Chlamys > Chlamys rubida. The sequence goes on from JAUMHH010190317.1 coordinate 6,427, forward strand.
TATAATCCCTTTTGCTGTTGAATATCAAATGGCATTTCTTTGTTTGCCTTTTTGTAGTTTAAATACGATGTAACAATTTTGCAGCGTTAATATTAATAACTGAACAATTTCACTGATATTAACACACAAAGATGATGTTAGACCTTACATTCAATCGGTAAAGACGTCAATAGGAAATGAAAAGGCAACATCAGACATTCTAGAGGAACAAACAGTTTCTTCCACCTTATGTTCAACCTAACAGGATGTCTGGTGTCTTTAGAAAGAAAGTATGTAAGTTATACCTGATCTAAAACTCCATAGGGATGTACATTGTCGTATTGAAGTATGGCTGAAGTATAAACTTATATAGCAGGTAAGTATAGACAGGATAAACTTAAATTTAGAAGGGCTCTTGTGTAGCAATGAACTGTTATTGGTTTACTTGTACTCAAGTCTAAACCTGTTACACGAACCCGGGTGCTGAACAACCGGTCTGCTAAAAATTACAATACTAGGGGTTCTCGGACGTCATTTAATGTAAATATGGAATAATTACTAAATAGACTCAAACAGCAATAAAGACGTATGGGAAAGGAAACTCAATGTTCGACTGTTTAAGTAATTGATAGATATATGTTCCACAACGAGTGATGGTTGGTTTTCATATTAATCTAACTAAAGTTAGTTAATTTTCAAATGGTATAAAGACGGGTGGTTTACCTAATGTTTTTTTACAGTTAAAAAATAACAAACAAGCGTAAGATATGCATGACAATCAACTACAACGTTCAAATATAATATCTAGAAAACCTTGTTTTTCTTGGAGAAACATTTTTCCTGTTTCTGATCGGGGAAACAATTACCATGATGCTATGACGTCACACTGGAAGATGACCTTCGCAAAGCATTGTTTCCTGACATCAAAATGAGAAGATTGACCAATGAAATAACCTTCAGTATGTAATCTACTTTTGGGTGACCAATATGTTTACCAAATCCTGCTGGTTTCATTAAGGAGTCGAGAGTGAGAAATTATATAGTGGCTATGGGAGAAAAGATACAGCTTATAGGTGTGCAAGGATACTGACATTTGGTCACTGAAAGAAACATGAATTCTTCCTTTGTCAACCACGACCCGTTGCTAGTGAACATATAGGAAGGTCCCCTTCTATTTAGCATTAGTCCAGTGATATCACAACATTCATTTCCATGAGTAGCATTAATTTTAATTGTACATTAATTTATATTTTTTTTCATGATACTAGAGCGTACTACAATTTGCCATGTCTTTATGAATTTATATGTTATTAACATGTCAATATATTATGACGATATTGCAATTATTTTGTAAATTATTGGTAGATCAAGCAGAATTCCAGGAGAACAGATTTCCTCGGAGCTGTCTAAGCACTTCCTTAATTGTCAGTGTTTCCTGGCATAAGACAGAATTAAATATTATAATTTCAATATAAAATTTAGAGAGCCAATCATACCGATTACATCCTGGTATGATGCAATTTTGGTTTTACAAATCAAGAAATTAAGTAAATAATCGCTAGCTGATGACAGTCTCAGTGTTTATACGCTTTTGTAAGAAAAAACTGAAATGTCCATTTAATCTAGAGGAAAATCATTACTTGGAATGCTAGGTGATTGCTTTGATGTCGTATTATAATACATCTAGGTGTAAATATTGCAGTTATTTATTTAAGTAGACGTTGAGTTACATTGGGTAGACATTGAATGGCAAAATCCTCTACATTTCTTGTGTTTATGTGTCTATAATGTCTTTGTAAATTACACTGTTTCCCTTTTCTTCAAACGAAAAACTTGCAGAAAGTAAGTTTGATAGGACTAATATACACATAATCTTTTATCTGATCCTTATATAGCATTTATCATCAATGCATTCGGCTTAAGTAAAGACATTTTACTGAAGATTGGCAGCAGTGTAATGGGATATTGTTGTATTACTATTGTATCGACATAGTATTGTTTCGACAGTGAATATAATGACTAAAATGATAAAATCATCTATTGAGGTTGATACTAATGTATGTCAATATGAATAATGGCAGGTATTTCTCTTCCAGTCGTTTCCAGCAGTTGGTCCCAATAAATTCATCCCTTTCCATCGGGTTTGATAAAAATAAATTACAGGTAATCCAGATCCATTTTACCCTATGTCTACGTCATTGTAATTAAAGGTTGTATCGATATGTGGTAAGATTTTACCCTATGTCTACGTCATTGTTATTAAAGGTTGTATCGATATGTGGTAAGATTTTACCCTATTTCTACGTCATGGTAATTAAAGGTTGTATCGATATGTGGTAATATTTTACCCTATTTCTACGTCATGGTAATTAAAGGTTGTATCGATATGTGGTAATATTTTCGTACTTTCTCAAAGTCATCATAAGAACTTATGAAATAACACCATTTTCGCAAATAGTCAAAAATAAGTAAACGACGGAAATGCGACTTTAAAAAGGTATCACAGTTTCTTACAACACAAAAACAGTAACTTTCGTTTCAAACATTGGAATGTATAATCTTATTCATAATGAATATGAAGGACTATTTATCAAGATTTAAGGAGTAAACGAGTTCCAAATATTCAAAATGCAATTTCAAGAAATATTTGAAAATAATTTGTTGTATATTTTAGTCTGGTTGGAATCCTAGTAAGATCCATATCCATATAAAAATGTACGTAGTTTATAATTTGATATTCTAAAATTTTATGTTGAAACATAAAAAATATGAACTTTCGATAAGGACTGTGTTCAAAATTTGAGGACCTGGGGGAGACATTCATGAATACTAGTGTAAAACTGCATATCCTAGTGTTATTGTGCATCTCCTAGTGTAAAAGCGTCAATTCTGAAAACGAAAATTCGAAGCAAGATCATTTGATGAAATAAGAAATTCCTCTTTTATTCCTTGAAGTTTTGTTGAGACGAAAATGTCGACAACAAGCGGCCGTTTTACGAATGATCAGTTTTACTTTGTTTTAATTTCATTTTTATTTATTTTGTGGTCTAGATTATTAATTACTCCTCGCAACCAAATTGTCTGAAATGTAATTTTGTATATGCTACATATCGTTTAGAAAGAATGTCAACGATGTTTGACGGATTTCATATATGTTTAAGGATTTCAACCAAATAAGGCAATGTTTTTTTAAATCAATGCTTTTATAAATCAATATTATAATGAAAGTTATAACAGGCTTTCCGCTTTAAAATTAGTTATATCTGATATGGAACTAGTTTTGTAATTCATTCTTTGTATTTCATGAATTTTGTACTAATCACTGAAGAGTTATCACCCTTTGCTCATGCACAGAATATAGATCAACTTATGCATTATTATATAATTCAAAGTATGTATTATTAGACAAATACTCTATAATGAAACTTGATAAATAAGTGCTTGTATTATTATGTAAATCAACGTATATGTTATTATATAAATTCTTTATGATTAACTAGATAAATAAATGTATGTATTGTTATTTAAATCAACTCATGTATTATGTATCCCAATCCTTAACAACAATGCGTTCTAAACAAATGGCATGTTATACTATTTCTATAATTACACAAAACAGTTATTAGAATCAATCATTAAATATGTTCTATAATATATAATATTCGTTTCGGAGGGATGTCTTACACGAAGAGGTCAATATTTCTTAGCATTAAATACTTTTCATGAAATCACATACTCATTTGAAAGAAAATAAGTCAGAAACTAGCACACATATATATATTACTGATTGATGTAAAGGTTGTCCTTAGTAAGTGTACGTAGTTTATCATATAAACGTTTCCAATTGATAATGATATTTTATTTCGATAAAACTGAATATCCACTTGCATCATGAAAGTTATTACTTAATGTCTAAAAATGTATAAATATCAAAAGATTCATATCACGAAAGAGAAAGTAATTTCAATATTACTCACCATAACATATCACTAAGTCAAGAAACAATTTAGCTGTTTTCTTGCTGAGAATATTCCAAAACAGAATGACAAGTTATGTTTTTAGTAAAGATTCTTTTTACAGATTCTATTCCTGATGTTCGAAAACATATGAATAATTACTGAATACAAAATAGTAAATTTGCTAATTCTTTGACTGAACTACTAACTTGATCATGTGTTGATCTAATCATCGAAAGCAAATAATTACAAAATATAAATTAATTGTTGACTGACATATGTTTAACGAAGTGAGTGATAGAGAATTTGTTAATGGTACATTATAGCTTATTTTTATATCTATAAAATGACATTGCAATGAGATTGTGTTAGCCTAGCTAAGTTATACTGTTTCTTATGAAAAATAATTATTTTCGAAAACGAAAAAGGCTAGTCCGAAATTTTATATTTCTTTGTTTTAGTTTTTTTGAATAGAAGCGGAGAGAAAACAGTACATTTGTTTGATTAAGTATAGTAAATATTAAAATCAATTTTTGAGATTCATAGTTTCTATGATAGTGTTTAAAAATATTAATTTAAACTATATATAAAGTGGTAAATACTTATAAATCTCCTTTTTTATATCATGTTAACGAAAGTAATTTATGTAAAACATCTTGATTTTATTTGCTTCTACATAAATACTCTGCTGTATATAATAGGTCTTTATTTTACATACACATACAATTGATTTATAAAATAAAAGTTGTAATGTGCCCTTTCACCCCTTTTCTACGATGAGCTTTAGATTCAAACCTAACAAACTATTTCCGTCAAATTAGTGAAATAAATATAAACGTGGGAAATCCAGATTGATTAATAACGAATATTTCAAACGGTAACCTAGATATGCAAGATATTTTAAGATGTCTTGAAAGATAAGCTTGAATATTTGGAAGGATACCATTTTATAGTGCGGTAACACAGGACTTACATACCAATTACATAGTTGTTAGGATTTTATTCTCAGAAGACATTATTTTCTTGATTTTATACTGACTTTGACAATTGATTGTCGACCTGAAGAGGGAAAATGTTAAGAGCTTATGCCGCTGAATTATTTGCTTTCTATAATCTCATTCCTGCATAAGAATATTTTATCATCAAAAACGTTAGAAAAAATTAAAACTCATAAAAGAATGACGAATTGTTTTATTTTATTTGAAATATATATTCTCTCGATACATTCTTTTCGTATCGGTTAGCTACTAGAACAGTTTGCAAAATCGTCGATGTCCGTCAAACCTCGCAGCATGAGGTAAGGAAACACGTACGAGCCATTTCTAATGGAAAGATTCATGGTGTATGTCCTCTTGTTTATGTCCTAATACTATTCTTGTGTATCTAGATTAAGTTCGGGATTTGTCCATGTTTATTGACACAGTTTTTGGTATTTACTTAATCATTTACGTCACCAGACTTATACAGGTTATACACTGTCTAAGTTACGTAACACTGACTACTAAGTTATCGTTCTTGTTTTTTATTTTCTCTTGATATCCGATCATGTTCATTTCAGAATAACTTATGGTAAACATACCTATTTTATTGTTATTCTATTGTATTTCTATTAATTGAGTTCCATTTTATCTCCGATCCGTTAAACCATATATATAGAACTTACTATAGAAGACACGTAATGCATAGTATGTTGACCTAGAAAGGAGTCAGAAAGCTAATTTATGCTGGCGATAATAAATCGAATGTAGTTTGAGCACTTACATATGTGCGTTGATATGTTTACTGTAAATGTTTTTGAGCTAATTTTTTAATCAAATAAGGCTTAACATCGATTAATACTATTTGTCAAATATCGCAACGAGTTGATTTTAAGTCATCGCAAGATTTTATGCAATGGCATTAATTGTTCAAAAGGTAGGAAAATAAAACAAATATAAAAAAAATTGAAAATTGCAACTAACTTGTTATCTTAAGCTATATTTTTGGAATCTGTCCTAATATATAGTATTGTAAGGATGTATAAAAACGATATCTTTTTTTAACTGAAAAGTTTAAATTTTTATTCAAAATTGGTTTACAAAAAATCAGAGAAAACTAGTTATTCCCAAAAATACTGATGTTAAACCCAATCCTAGGTATCATGAATAGTAATTTACCAGATTTTGACCATATCATTGGGTAATTTAAAACATAATTTGCATCTAAAATGTAGCCAGTAATATACCAGTACATTCTCTGACACCATATTCTGAAATCTGTAACTATAAATCGTTGTTTTAGGAACACCTATTTGAAAAAATATATATTTTCAAAATCCCTATCCCTGTTTTATTGGGTTTTTTCCATTAAGATTTATAGAACTACAACAATACCAAAATGTATATAGGTTGTTGACTAAGATAGTGGATTTTCTTTATTTGTGATGATTTAAAATCTTGTTGCTTAATTCTGATTTCTTGAAAATTATATGCTGTCGTAAAACGGCATATGTAATATATATTAGATTAATATGGCATATATTTTGCATATGGAATTAGATGTTGGGATTGATTTCGAAATTTAACTTGTTAACATATCTTGTGTAAAACTGAATATCCACAATATTGCAATGCCGATTATATATAATTTCATATTCTGTTTCTGACGAAAGGTAAGCCCTTTTTGTTTCCAATTTATTGCAATATTGGATTTAGGTTTCTTTTGCCGAATATATTTTTAGTAATAAGTGCGCTTCAAAGAATATTATAACACCAGTGATTATTTTTTATGGTTAATCACGATGAAACATATTCTTTTTGTAAGAAGGGCATATCTTTGCTTATACCTTTAATCGTTATAAAAGGTATGCCTGCAAGCTGAAAACATAATGAATGTTCTGTTTTAGAAAATGAGATTGTCATAGGTTCTACGTTAAACTTAGAAAAGCAGTCCTTGTTTTAAATAATACTGTTTTGTTGCTCTGAATAATACTATTTTCAACAAGTTATGTCAGTTAGATATTATTTTACCACCTGTCAGAGCAATGAAGATTAAAACAAGTTATTTGAAAATAGTAATTCATATTATATAATGTGTGATATTTTGTATTAATTCCTCTTTTTGATCTTTAGCGTTTGCTCTGTCGATGGAGAAGTGTATATTCAAGCTTTGTATAAACGTGGGAACTATACATGTCGAGATCTGAGCTATCACATACATATTTGAAATATTTGGTTATGGGTATAATAGAACTGTTAAAATATTATTGTTAAGTCTGCCAACATTTTCTATTTGTCAATTTGATATTGTATTCAGAGTATTGTTTATGTTATGATTCATGTGAATTCATTCAGCTAGAAAGACTAAGAGATATCACCAGCAATGATTTGTAAAACGATACTGTATCTTTAAATGATAATCATAATTTATTCTGTGAAATTCGGCTTCACCAATCATGAGCACTCGTTTTGAACCCTGACGATATATTATCTGATGTACATTAGCAGACATCATTGAATAACCTTATGTTGGTATGATTGTGGTATTAATAACATAATCTATATTTAGAGCCTTATATCTTTAGCATCAAAATATCTGCTTTCCGTATGTACAGACGATGTGAAAAACCAGAATAGGGCGGACGTTTGTCTAGTAAACTGTTAATACTAAACAATTCAGTATGAGGTTTCGAACAAGCAAACAAACAAATAACACACAATAAAATAAATAAATAAATACAAATCTGCTGTTAACACTAACTCATGCAAACAAACAAATAACACACAATAAAATAAATAAATAAATACAAATCTGCTGTTAACACTAACTCATGCAAACAAA
>JAUMHH010190328.1:0-14180 GCA_032359455.1 Chlamys rubida
ATTGACTCATTTTATTTTTCCGCTCACAGGAATTTACCACAGAAAATACATTAACTTAAAATATCAAAACTTGTACATCATATTTTACATTCCTTAATTTCGGATCTGTTCAGTAATCGTGGGATTTACATATGAAATCAAAATGTTTTATACTACACGTGTATCGACACTATTATTTAATTTAATACATAGAAACTTAAATGATAATAACGCGCGCCGACGTCATGTGATCATAAACCACGTATACATACAGAATGTGTACCACATATCGTGTAGGAAACGGTCTGCCTTTTCGAGAGGTAAATTTCCGGGTTTTTTTATGTTTAGTCAGTTCCGGTTGTTTTCGTTTCGACTCCGATTGTATCGTCTTGTTGTGCACACAGGGACCTGATAATTTGTCATAGCTATATTTGGACCTAAACTACGGTGTCTAATCATTGGGGTGGCATTGTTACCGAAAGTCGATCTAACCCCCAAAACGTGTAAAATTACTCTGAACACCGTAGTTTAAGTCTAAATAACAGGTCTGTGTGGTTGCAGATAACTATAATGTTTTCTATTTTAGCATTCAATAAACTACTGAAGAGTGTAGATATAACAAATGTACCACTTATTCTAATATTCGGTGTAATATTCATTCTTAGATCTACCTATAATATATACCCCTTTGTTTCTACAGATGATCTTCAGGACGACTCTCAGGTGAGGCGATACAGGACGGCGTTCACCCGCGAACAAATAGGCCGCCTGGAGAAGGAGTTCTACAAAGAGAACTACGTATCCAGACCGAGGCGATGTGAGCTGGCCAAACTTCTCAACCTCCAGGAAAATACCATCAAGGTTAGTTTCGGACAAATCGCCACGGTGTTATATAAACAATTACCATATAGCTTGACATAAAAAGAACTCAAAATTTGTAATGAAAATACACGTTACTTTACAACCTTACAAAAAAAACGATTCCACCAAAACGTTATCCTCTTTGACATAACGGGATCAATGGGATCAGTAATAATTGAGTTACTAAAAGTAAATTACAACCAATTAGAATAGACTTGTAATGAAAAAAACTGTGTTTGCTATCTGCAAATATTCTATTTGAAAAAAAGTTCTTTTGGTGAAGTACATGTTACATGATTACTGATTCGACTTTTTTGCTTTTTTTATTGTCAGGTTTGGTTCCAGAACAGACGAATGAAGGACAAGAGACAGAGAATGGCCATGGCCTGGCCGTATGGAATCGCCGATCCACATCTATATGCTTATTTAGCAGCGGCTGCAGCTTCGTATCCATACGGAATTTCTTCTCCTGGATCAAACCCTTTCAACTACTACGCTTCGCTCGGAATCCAGAGACCCTCTTCGGCAGGTCTCGGACAATACTCCTCTTTTGGTGGTGGACCTATTCGTTCACGGTCAGATATTCTACCCGGAATGTCAGGCTCACTCATACGCAATCCAACAATGCCAATCCCGCACTCAATGCCAGCAACTTCCTCGATTGGTTGCAATATGCACACCTCCCTAGACAATTCATCTTCACTCATTCATGGACATTCTTCAATGCCAAACACGTCACCACCAGCTGATAATTGTAACTGTAACCCGTTGTTAGGAGGACTTGGTAATATACCTACGTCACTTCCCTCTGCGCAAGCTCCGAAGGCACATTCGAATACAACATCACAAGGACTGTTTCGTCCGTTCCAGACCGACTCCGAGAGAACGTGATGGTAGGAAGTCTAGTACGTGTAGGAAGTGAACAAAGTATTAAACTGGGACGATGTCAATGGAATTCACACTTCATAATACATTAGGGAACTCATACTGAGTTATGTTATGTTATGTCGATGGATATTTTCCCGTGTTGTCTGTTTTGAAGAAACATATGTAAATAGTTGTCTTAGTTGTCGAAAAGCCAACGTGATGTGTTGTGTTCAGAAACTTGCAAGTAACCTCCAAATGATCTTCCGTTTTTAATGGAAACAATAATGGTTTGTAACACTTGCCTAACATCATATTTGTATGTGTTCGGATGATTTCGTAACTAGCCCGTTGACATCCCGGGTCGAATGTCCTTCTAACAGAAGCATCTAATTCCATACAATATTGTATTATCACGTTGACTGTACCGAATGCTTTAAGTCACTGGAGGTAAAACTGACAGTAGATTCAGCCGTTGAACTTACGTTTACGTGTGTGTGTCCACGTGTTTAACATGCCGTTTTAATCCATTCCGTTATTCATGATTCTACATTTATATTTATTTGTTCTGTATGGATAGTTCAATTGATGCTGGGTTTTTTGAATCAGTGTTGAATTGAAGAAAATAATAAAATATGTAATAAAACAACATGCTTATTATTTTTCCCCGACAGATTTACACGAAATATCATCTCAATATGGCGACATCGTGTGTGTGCGCTAGTTCATATGACTTTCGATTATACATAAGGTCATATGAGGAGAGTGGTCTCCCGTAAGCGAAATATGCTAATTATTTTTCCAACATCTTCGAATACCGAATTATTTTTTTCTACACATGATATACAAACCTTTGTTGACAAAATGTAGTTTTCCACGTAAATGTAAAGTCAATGCACTTCGTGTCAACTCAGTGCCCATACGCCCATATTTTGCAAGGTGACAGATAATCGAATTATTTAAAAATTAAGCAGTTCCTTTGAGCATGCAAATATTTGTCTTGTTGTGCCTTTGTCTTCATTTTACATCAAGCTGTGCATTTTTGTCCTTTCTGATGCTCTGTAGTTGTCCTATCTTGCCTTATCTCCTTGATATACTCGGAAAGGATGATATACCTAACCATTTGTTGATTTACCGTAACACAAGGAATGGTGTGAAAGAAAGGTAATTCATACTGCCCGCTGCCTGAGAGTGACCCTTCACCCTGAGGAGTTGACTGAAGTTTCTGTTTGACTGGCGAAAGTCAACAACTTTCCAACCCTAACATTGATGAAAGACCCTTTCGCCCTTTTTGAGTATGAAACCACATAACATTCATTTGCAGCCGCCATTTTGTTCTCGATTCGGCAGACGATAAACAATAAACATTTACGTCATGCTTCATACAGGATGTTTATTACAATCAATCAGAACCATCACTTGATCGACATTGCCCGTCAACACGTGACAACTTACAAAATTAATACTGTTTCAAGTCACGTTCTTGTTAATTTCAGCGGAATAATCAGTTCGGGAGCTTGACAGAATTTTAGTAAATCTAGAGATAAAAACAGACACTTTTATTGTTCGTTTGTTAGCAAATCTTAAAAAGTTCACAAAATTGAATGCGTTTACTTTCACTCAAGAAAGGAATATTTGCAATACGAGTGAGGTGTTTTGAAGAGCGTTACACGTGCTTGATTTTTGGAAAATAATAACCATGTATTTTCCCACAATAATATATTGTTATTAACAAGTATACGATAACTGCAAAACGAGAGTACGATACCTGTTATATATGTACACACAGGTAAAGAGGGAATGGTATACCTGTGTTACACTTATAGATCTTTTAACGGGAAGTGGAATACCTGTTATACACGTATTAACCTCTAACCAGACCTATAAACAGGAAGCGGATTGACTGTTATAATTAACACATCTGTAAACATTGAGATACCTGTTATATATTTACACGCCTACAAATGGAATGTAATTATCAATGTGACAACTAGCTTGGAGTACCTTAATACAACCGAGAATGCAGGACCAGATCTCTAAGTTTCTATGTAACACACAAGAGGTACTCGTCGGACCATTTATGAAGTTTGATGGTATCATTGGCAACTACTCTCTTACTTATCAAAGGACGTATCGAAGATGAATTTAAACGTCCAACTAAGTCGACCAGATCATCTGAAGAAATCCGGACATTCCTATTGTAAATTGAAATATTATTATCGACGACGTTGAAAATCCAATATTTTAAATTATAACTTCTATTCTATTGCTGCCGTAGATGATGATACTGGTGAAATGTTTCTTGTTTAAGACAAGACAGAGACGCATCTCGAGTGTATAAAGAGTAGAAACCTGCGAGGTCCGACATTTACAAATATTGAAACTGATACGACTAATATGTTGGAAAAATCATCCAAAGGAGCCGCCAGAAGGTTACCTTATATGAAAGAGACATTACAAACTCTTTTTGAAAGGGAATGAAGATGAAAATTGAAGTTACGTAAACATTTGCAATCCTATATTACAACATAATGGAGAACAGAATTACCCGTACATTAAAACAATCGAAACCTTTTCTTTATTCCAAAATACAGGTAGACAAGTACAAAGTCATCACTCTCTGTTAACTTTAGCTCAGGTAGATGTACTGGTTAGACCACAGCTTCCTCTTTGTGTGTTTGAGAAGGCTCTGTTTTTCTGATCCAATAGATATAACGCCATCCCTGTACTTTCAGAGCAGAAAGCTTGATATTATAAACATAACCAGGCGTGTTTGTGCTTCGTTATGCTTGTCAAAATGCCCGGTATTTAATTTTGTTTGTAGAAATTACGAAGACAAACCCCTTGCAGAATCTATGCTTTATCCTTTGTGCCTTCTGAACACAAGGAGACATGAAACAGACATCCATTGTAACACTTCGGGCTCATCCTACGTACTCGTTCTGTCCAGTGGTGTCCTGTTAGGTACCTGTCCACCTGGGAACTCGTAAGGAACATTAACCTAGTAAAATGTTACGTGGTCAGTATGTTTACTAATCGCAATATTGACCCTGAGCTCCTACTTTCTAAAGAAAGAAATATACTTTTGGACAACTATTTTCACATTCTTATGATAGTCAAATACATGTATATGTAAAGTCCAGAAACAGATTTCCAAATAAAGATAATTATAAGAACTAAACTTATTAGAACATAAGTTTTGTAAACATATTTCATATCTTTTTATGCCATTAGCGTATTTATAGGTATGATAACAGGAGAGGGTGTTGGTAATGTGGAATGTGGGCCACAGCTGTCTGTACGTCAGTGACAATAATATATATCTATACTTAAAGATAGTGATAACAAAATGTCATTGTACTTCTTCATGTTGTTTATTTATGGCATTTTCTTGTTTACTGAAACAGAAATACGAGAACCCTGTTAATTGATGTTTACCTTGATCTATAACAAACACAGTGGACCAAACGAACGACAGTACGACACCTCCTGAACCTTGACTCCGCTATCTCAACTCTGACCGTTCGAGTGTCTTTTTGAGAAAGGTTAAGTCACCGGGTTACGTAAGAAAACAAGCTTTCGAGTGATGTTGAGATGTTTTATATTTTATCCTACAAATGTAAGACCACACGTTAGCATAAATAAACAAGTGACATTTCAAAGGGTTCTCGGCTCCCGAGATCTGGCAGCTTTCCGTTGTTAGCTACATTGTTCGACTATTTCAAGAATATCATTTTGGTGACACGTTAATTTATCTTCACCACTTAAAAAAAACTGCTCATAGAAAATATGATAAATGTATTCGTTTTGTGAGAGGTATCACTCAACCCTAAATGTATGTTGACTATGCTATGCTAAACTGCATGCAAATGTATACGCGCAAAACTAGACGCGTTATTGGTTAGGTAATAATTTAAATTAGACCATGTGTTTGTTATCAGAAACTACCAATTAATACATTTTAACTTTAAGGGTTAAAGTATCACTTTAACTGTTAACCTCATGAGACTTGAAAAACAAACTCTTTGTCCTTAATTACCTAATTAATTAAACAACTTGCTTAAAACGCCAATTATGCACTCTTATGCGCCATACGGAAGACATCAAAGCTCTGTAACCCTTTAACACAAAGGAGGTAAAAAATGCAGGTTGTCTCGGGACAACTTGACACATGTTAATGTCTCATTATATAATCAGAGCTTCACGTGGATGATCATGTACTGTAATACGTAATATGACCCTTTGTTACACGGTCATTTTCAACTGAGTTATTTTTTATTTGATAGAAACAGTAGGACTTGTATTGATACTACCGGTATACCGGTGTGTTGAAGGCTTGACATCGTATAATTATCGGCTAACGATAAACAGTTCATAATCTTATTCAACGATGAAATTTCCTTAAGCATGTCACCACATAAAATAGAAACGGTTACTAATTTCGCCATTAGTCAGATGAACAATACATTTACAAATGGAGAACAATACGTATATCAGCTGGCATTAAACACTCAATTTCCTTGCTCCAGTGTTACGAACGGTATTTACCTAAGAAAATTGCTGAACTATTTTCTTTCATTGGAAAGCATTACTAGAATTAAGGAAAACAAATCAGCAGCCAAGGCACTTTGTTAAATCAAGCAACGTTTCAGAACAAGAAAACAAATAAAAAAATAATTATGAAAACTTACAACCAAAAAACAAGTATCGCACAACTTTGAAAAGAAAATCTAACTTTTATTCCTTTGGCGTTCTGCATCAACATATCACATTTTAAAAAAGGTGTTTCTATCTTTGTATTGATGTTTGACTCTGCTGGTGGACTGTCAGTGCCCGATATTGGCTGTAACCTTTTTGCTGGAATTTTCCGGAGGACGACTTTAGATAAGGATTTTCTATTTTTTACATTTAGTACCATTGCTGAGTCCTAAGTTGGCGAAATGGCCATGTGGTACAGCAAAGCTTTCCTTTCTGTGGCTTTCTACAACGACACACGAACTGTTGAAATAGGTGCTTCCAAAATTAAGAAAAGAGTAAGCCCGACAACAAAGGTTTAACGGTTATTTCTTGTTGTTATATAGATATCCATCATATTGTGGAAAAAATAATATAATTTGTAGGATAATGTTTTAAAGTTTATTTTTTATTTTCCAAAAAAAACCCCCAAAAAATCGCACAATTCTGCATTCCTTGCTTATTGGGAGTTTATAGTTGAGATGTACACTGTACTTTGTATTTGATGTAGCAGCCCCAGAAATATCACTAGAGTGAGCAGTCATTGTGATAAAATGTTTGTGTTTGTACGCGAAATATTGGACTGATAATTTCAATATATAATTTGCTGATATGTAAGGCTTCAAGTAATGCCAAGTAATCTGGTTTGCCACATTGTATGACAGAGCTCATTGTGTAATGGAATTAAATTAATGAAGACCCAAGCTAAATTTATGCCTAGAGATGATTTTATAACTGTACTAGATGATAGAGTTATGTTAATGAACAGTACAATAGTACATGTAACAACTACCACAGTGCCAATACACATAGAAAACTCAGCACTCAAGATTGATACGAGAAGATAAGAAGTGTTGATGTTTAAGAAGACATACCCTGGTTCTGCCGGTATTCTTGCATTAGACCCCAGCTCCGATTGTGTATACTCTTATATAATTACCTGTATATTCTAAGCTTACCTAAGTGTGATTTAACTGTTAGTCTCCCTACTACAGAACTAGAGGAACAGGATTTTTACCTAACTGTATTATGAACTAGGATAAGTACACATTTTATATTACCCATTGCTTGCACATATTTATACAAGAGCTGTGATATCGATGGTACTATATAACAAATAAAACACGACTTAAAATGGTCAGTAGTTGTTCTACATTGCTTCAACATATAGTCGTAGTAAACGTGGAAAGAACCACAGCAGACAGCCATGTCGCACTCCTACATATCTTCAACACCACTATATCTGTCAAAAGTCTAAAGAAATCAAACAGCTAGTTGTATCCTACTTTATATTTCATTTCATGTCAATTTTTCTAAACAAATTGGGAAATAATTACCTTTGTCGTGATTCTTTTGAACATTTTGTCATGTTGTTTCCTAGACCGGGATATGTTTCTTCTTTATTCAAATATGAGTAATTAAATGTTTACTTTAAAGTGTTATAAAGTTAATGAATGCTGATATAAAAATGTTCAGACTTTTTTATATACTGAACGGTTTACTGCTTACGTACATCATTATACCGTTAATATTACATAATACAGACGCAGGATTTAACGGCAGATATACACGCCGACAGCACATTAATCAGGCAGACTGGCTGGGTCGCTGGGACGTTATCAAATAAACATGATCGCCATAAAATCATCATACGTATCGTGTTGGGAATTTTGTTTAGAAACATAATGCAGATCACAGCATAAATATTATCTATTATTATAATTTATTCTGAACGATAATTGCTATATAAATTCAAATTATTGTAATAAACTTTTTTTCGTTCTTTATTAAAACTTGATGGTTTCGTTATATTTTACCTGTCAAAAGATAGTTTAACGTGGCAGGTGATCCGTCTTCCCTAACGAGACTACATCCATCACCACACGAACTATCGAATTCTTACAGTCTAGTAAAGGAACAGTTTAAAGGCTCTATGTGTTCGTTGGAGTATTGTAATCAAATTAAGCAATATTGTGCTACTTTGACGCTTTAAAGTGACAGAATGTATTGGCTTGGATTATTTTATAGATATTAATATCAAGTAAAATAGAAAAAAAAATCCATATATAGACAACATACATGGACAACATCGTAACAAGACAAAAAACCGAAACTGAGGAGACACAAAAGCGAAAGGAAAGACACCTTAAAGTCAACAAAAAAAAAACACGAATCAGAAGAACGATATCATGGATATAATGTGATATATAATACTTATATATGTGAATGTACAAATACACACAAATTAAATGTCATACTCTTACGCAGCTTGGTATGTGCTAGCGTAAGGCAATTAGTTCTTTATGTAACCTTGATCACCGCTTTTAAACAAACGCTTATATAAATCAGCTATCATAATTTCGCATAGATATCACCCCTAATATAGATATGTAAAAGCGCAAAAGTAGGTATTTTTCGAAAACTGCTGATGTATTTACGCTTTTATAAAACAGGTCATATGCATACGGCTTTATCGAACCAATAATGTCACCAAAAACCACTTAATAAAATATATAAATTATATATATACATAATATTTTTATAAATATCCTAATGTAAAACCACTTACTATTATACAACAAAGTCAATATTAAACCACTTCCATACATATGCTGAAATGAACATGCCGATATATTAAACCGCTGATATGAATATGCTGATATTAAACCAGTTATAAAAATACCTCCGTTAAACCAGTTAAAATCTAAAACTAAAACAAAATCAAGATTGACCGTTGCAATACCGATGTAGTGGCGATTTCGTTGTTCTACCGTTGTCCTTCTGATGTTAGAGCCGATGTGCTACCGAATACCACTTTTCTGTCGTTAGTACATCGGAGGCGCATCAGTACTACTTCGGTGGTATTCGGTAGTACTACGGTATCCCATCGGTACATATGTACCAGTACGATACACACTGAGGTCCCCGGAGAGCAGCCGATCGATTACGGTTGCTCTACCGACATTAACGAAGCCATACCGAAGGACTGCAGATCGCTCCGCCAGCGCAACGGCGGAAATTTTTGAGCATGTTCAAAAATAGTTACCGTCGCCGGCCGTTGCTATTTGTTTTGCCGATGTTCTGACGATCTCCTGACGCTGTACTACCGTTCTTAGCGATGTGATGCCGTTGTCCTGCCGTACTATTACCGAAAATCGCCAAATGTGTGCTCCGGTATAGCTCCGGCAACCCATATCGGCTAGATGTGACAGGCCCTTTACATTAATATGCTGATATTAAACCGCTGGTATGAATATGCTGAAGTTAAACTGCTAATATAAATATGATGATATTAAACCAGCTATAAAAGTACTGACATTGATGTAAAACCGCTAACGCAAATATTCCGATATTAAACCGCTGATATAAATATGTCGATATTAAACAGCTTAATGAATATACTTATATCAAACCAGTTACATATGCATGCTGATACAAATACGCGGTTAAATGTTAATGCATATAGTACTACCACAAATCACCTAATTTTCGCGAACATTTATTTTCGACATATTGCCCAGATCGGAATATTACCTTTTATTTGATATATTTAATTTATATACACCACGTATATGATGTTGTGCTAATGTAATAAGATGATATAAACAAAAACGTCGCCGTAACATTGCGTGACGCGCATAATAATAAGTATATTGACGAACAGGACTTAGATGAGTTGGTTAAACTTTTGACTGTTTCATTTGAGAAATATTTTGAAATGAATATTTTAAATCAAAATGAACATTCACATACAGGAAGGATTGAAGACAATGATTGGGATCAGAAGAGTAACGGGTTTAGAGCATATGCGTGCCAGATATAAAGTCTTCTACATCAGTTAATCCATATGAATGTTCTTACCTTGAAACATTGTGTTGTCGGTTAAAGAATCTCCTTGTAGGAAACGATTAAAATGATTCTGAATATATCCAATCACTGTTTCGTAAATATATGGCATTAGGGAAAATTGTTGTTGGTCTTTGTTTGCTCGTCCAAAGGCACAAGCAGGCGAGTATGTCTGCTTATTAATAAAACTGATCAGAATGAGAGCTATATTGGCGCAGAAGTCTAGTTCACTGAGCATTCGGGAGAGGAACAGCAACACTCAGGTGTCCCGGTGTACGGAAGACTGTTTCGATAATATCTTTTGTAGCAAGAGCGAGACTGATTTAATTGATACAATTTCTTATGTGGCTTGGAATTTGCGTTTATGAAAAGAACATCCGAAGTGATAACATCCGTGTTAAACAAAGTAAGCTTCTAGCTTCATTTCTTATAGTTTGTATCTAACTGTATGTATCTAACTGTATGTATCTAACTGTATGTATCAGCTGTATATATCTGTTTCTGTATCTGTATGTATATATGTTTGCAATTGTATGCCAGTCTGTTGGTATGTGCACTTGTATGTATCTGTGGGTTTTTTTTTATATACATATATCTGTATTTGTATAAATAAAAAAACAACATGTTTACCAGTACACAATACTTAAGCTGAATTAGGTTTCAAAGGTATGATACGTACTTGACTTTACTTACACATTAAACTGTATAATGACTGGTAGCAGACAGGCATGTACAGATGACAGTAAATTAATATCATAGCAAACTCGTCTCGAGTCAACGCGTACAAAGTTATATCTTAAAAGAATTACAAAGTATCATCTATGAGCTACCTAGCCATACGGTTCCGTAAGTCGCCATTTGAAACAGTTATGTGACCAAATTAAAACACACAAAGGAAACCGACATATTCCAAATAAGAGACCCTTTTTATTAACGTGCGATTTAGTATTTTCCTTTTAAAATTCTTAGAAGAAACTAGTATATAATTACAAACAACAAAACACACCTTATTCCGAGTCAGTCAAATACACCTTTAATACACGTTGAACAAATTAACCGATGATTGATAACGAATGAGTTCCTCGGGTCACAGATGGTAGTCAAATAAGTTTTTCTTTGAAATGTCAACCGTTGGAGAGTAAGCGATGAAAAAGGTTGTACATTTCTCGCCAGAACCCATGACATTAAAGCGAATTTGTCACAAATTATGCCGTATTTACGTTTTTCGCGTATCAATCAGTCGGTTGGCGCTCGTTTGTACTCGTTAGGGAGGGTCAGATACATCATCTTGGTTCGGCAACATTTAGGCTTAGGGACACGTGCTTGTGATCGCTTTCTCAAGGTTTTAAGTTTAACCCTTCAGGGCAGGATTGTTTATGAAAGCGTTGTCAACTCAAAATGTTTTGTTTTATCTTCTCCCTACCTACGCTATTTTCTAGCATGATTTATTTGTTTGGGTAAGATAAACATCGTTCAAAAACATTATCATTAAATAAAATGAATACCCTCCTCAGCGCCTGCTAGTTTTCGACGTTTATCAGATTCGTATCGATGATATCTCGATGAAAACCAACGCAATTCTTACGCTAATTGACAGCTGCAATTCAAAACAACTTTGAAAGGAAGTAGCTTAGGGAACCCGTGAAATGGGAAAAAACGAAATTTTCTGAACTTTTTGAAATATTGGTTTCAGAATTTTACAAATCAATAAGAACAAAAGAATAGTTTATGTTTAATTTAGTAAATGCGTTAAAAATCAAGATAATTTAACCGTTTGAAGAGAATGTGTTTTGTATTCGGAAAAAAGAGTCGCAACTCAACGCTGCGTAGACGTACATATGCGTGTGTAATTGTGTTGAGCAATGGTTTATTGAGCGTTGCCTATACCTTCATAACTGGATTTGGTGAACATTTTTAGACAACTATACAGAACTAATATTGATTTTGGAGTAGCTACTGGTTGAAAAGTTCCTTAAAAGTTCACCAGTTAACCAGTCAACTTCTCATTTCATTTCTTTCTTAAAATAATATAATAGAAAAATAATCACATCAGATTTAAATCCTCATTTCCGGTTTCTCTTTTATAAAACTGGTAAAGATTATCACGTGATTGTCATTTGTTAGCATCGTTATAGGTTATATGTATAATGCAACGCGACGTTCAGTATTTGGAAAACTGTTTTAAGTGTTAAAAGTCTGTTAAAAAAAAAACTAAATTTATTCTATGTTAATTATGTTTGTCACTGTTTCAGGAAGTATAGTGATGAGCGATTTTATCCCAGACTGACAATACTTTCTCAATGTAAACGTTTAGGTCGTTTATGTACAGTATTAATGGTTTTTTATGTTTTCAACGTTGTTGATTCATTACGTTTAAATAGATATAAGTATTAAAGGCAAATGTCTACTATGTTTTACCTACGACGGATTTTTATCTTTCATTACAAATACCAGTTAGTTTTATTTTTGAAACAGCTGATCACATTTTGTTTATGAAACACGCAACCAATGTAACCCTTGATCGTGTCTGCGTTGTAATTGATTACTTTATAATTATTGTTTTTTATAAGTATGCTTTAACCAAAGTAATCAATGCAGATTGTTTTTTCATTTCCATTCAAAGTTATATTGCTTAATTATTCAAAAACAATAGAAATAATTATAATATGAAATAATTAAGTAAACCTAAGTATGATAGTAACGCAAACAGCGCGTATGGTGTTGTGATCGTTTAATCGTTGTTATGGAAACAATAAAGTGTAGTTAGTTTGTAATTTGAGAAGTGATGTACCATAACGGTACCCTTTAGCTCATAATCAAATAAAAAAGAACAAGAAAATTGTCCTCAGTTCTACATCACTCCTCAAAATGATTTTAGTTTCTCAAGTTGCCAAAAAAATACATAACAGTGATAACATTTTTAGATGTTCTATATTTGGCTCTATTTGATGACAACGACAACATCACGAGGAAACCCAAACTTGGTATGCCTTTAATTCTAAAAGATAATTTGTAATCATTTGTATTTAAAGCAAAACATAATTTTTTAGATGATTAGGACTGTTATGACAGATAAATATGTAACACCCACTGTTACAGAACATGTCTCTTTAAGACCTTTTGGACTCCCTGAAGTAAAGTACAAAGGTAAAATCTGTCAATGACAGATACCCTCGTTACCACACTTCTCCTGTTCAAAGGTAAATAACAATAAATCAGGCCCTCTTATGTCCTCGTTCCGGATTGTCGCGTACACCACAGCGATGCACACGGGAGGTACAAGCTACTTATTGGACATTCCTCTTTTCCTCTTCACCTGCTATAACCGGCTCATCTGATCTGTGTAGGGATAGTCCATCAACAAGTCTGTGAAGTAAATAAGACAATAATTATATCATATAGTCAATACACCGGGACAAAAAATACCACAATTTCAAGATACCATTACAAAATATACCATAATTTCAAAACACAAGATTAAAATGTACTACAGCGTAAATACCCAAGGACAAAATATGTGTCATTGCCTACCTAAAAGAACAAAATCAGAACCAAAGTCAACATCAAGACACATTAAAGGGAACTGTAGAATCGCCGAAAAACCCATAAAACATCACGAACTCCTAAGGAATAATATTACGGAGTCAACACCTCATTTTCGTTGGGATAATCGTTTCATGCACCATATCGAGCATCCGTGATCTAAGTCTTTGACACATTCATAACAATATATTATAAGATATCAGTAACTAATAAGAAATCCAAAGTAGCTTCCATAGGTCCTCTAAAACCAACAAACATGTCTATTGAAACTTACTAAGTCCTCAAACATTAGACGTTATATATCCATCGCTTTGTCCAGTGATATGTTCGCTCAGTCCTCAAACATTAGACGT
>JAUMHH010190339.1:0-14180 GCA_032359455.1 Chlamys rubida
AGTAGTTATAAGAGAAAAGCTATGGTTTACTGTAGTTATAAGAGAAAAGCTATGGTTTACAGTAGTTATAAGAGAAAAGCTATGGTTTACAGTAGTTATAAGAGAAATGCTATGGTTTACTGTAGTTATAAGAGAAATGTTGTGGTTTACAGTAGTTATAAGAGAAATGCTATGGTTTACAGTAGTTATAAGAGAAAAGCTGTGGTTTACAGTAGTTATAAGAGAAATGCTATGGTTTACAGTAAGAGTCTATTACAGTTTGGCTCTGTTTCCATTAGGCTACAAACATCAATAGGAAACTAAGGAGGAACCTCTGTTATAGTTGGATGAGTTGATACCACAACATTTTTGGTCCATGATTTCCGTTGCACTGACAGTACGACATCAAGACCTAAACAGTTCTGGTTGGGAACTTTCATGTGTAAAAGTAGTAACATTTTGAGGTAGTAGGTTATCTTCATAGGCTGTACAATGGAAAAGTTAATAGAAAAACAATTTCTAACCCCCCCCCCCCCAAAAAATAAAGTTTTACCAACTTGAATTACTGAGAATTGTATCCACAGTGACAGCCTATGTAATGTAATGATGCCACAATGCCCGCGAGTATTAACGCTTTAGGAGTCATCATTGATTAAACAATATCAGTGATATTCTTAGTCTTATTATATCATTGTTACTGCCGTTGTAATAACATTGTTATCTGGTGCTCGTAGAGTCCATGTTATGTCTGTTTCATGTATAACATTTACAAAAACAATCCCATTACTTATGCAAAGATAAAGACTAATAAGGTTACTTCAGTCTGTAAATTGTTCCGAGGGTAAGTTTGACTGATTACAGATAATTCCACACATATATTTACACCTGTGAAATGTTCATCCAACATGGACACTGGTTCTGAAACAATTGTTTTTGTTAGTTGACCTATAATTTAAACAAGGTGATTTGGTAATAAATTGCAAAATACAAAAGAACTATTGGCGGCTTGCAATCATAGCATGCAATGAATTAAAAAGAAAACTGTTCTTACAAAACAGAATTTAACAAATGGAAATTAGCACAAAAAGTAATCCTTAAAAATAAAATAAAATATCCAAAATTTTAAGAACACAAAACTTAACACAAAATTAAACCGAAGAATAAAAATGGCTCCAAATGAAAACAGAATGTAAATTGTAAAATGTTAGGACCATCTGCCTGAAAATTATCTGGGAAGTTTGAGGTAGGGGTAAGGATCTGGAATAATCGGTCTACTTTTAAAAGGAACTGCCTCAGGGGGCAAGATTGATGGACCTGTAACCGTGTTTGAAGGCCTTTGCTATTCAAAAACAACACCTTGTGTTTCATAAAAGAACAGGTCTGGTTTAACTGGTCAAAGCTCTTGGATCAATCAAATTGATCCAGTACTACATACCACAAAATACTTTTGTAAATGAAAGTGAATACTGATACATCTTTATTATAAAGAATTCCAAAATATATATACATTGATAAAAAGTAGAGTAATGTTGAACACCAGAACTGTTTGATAATTTATTTCCCTGTAGCGTGATACAAATATACCTCCAGAGGATTGTCTACATCCTCACCAGACATACGCATACACTGAGATTACCAGGCAGTTACAAGTCATGTTCGGTCAAGGAACAGATCAGTGCTTTCTCATAAAGATACATTTTATTAAATGCAAACTGTGAATACTGGTTACAGAAGTCTACACCCCGTTTTTTGTAAATGCATGATGCAGTTATGTTGTTACGTATTGTTTACAATAACTTGTTGTTATGGTCATGCAACAAAACTCATGATTCCGTTTTTTTGTGAATCATTATTATACAATGATGTGTTATTATAAGAGTTATCGTATACATTTCTATGTTTCCATGCATTTGTGTTCTAATTATTTACATGTGTGTTATATAATTATTTAAATGTTTTATAAATGTTTAAATGTATATGTGTGTAACAGTTATACAGTTATGGACTTAAGTGATGGTGAATCTGGTGTGATATGAACCTGAACATTTTATATTAACTCATTCACCCCTGCAACTTTATAATGAACTATTCCAAACATTGCTTTGGAAGAGTACAAATGTGTCTTCAGGGGTGAATGAGTTAACCAAGGTGAATACAAAGCATAAAAAAAATCTTTGAAATATTCATTATCAAGCAACTGTTTATCAAAAATTTCCCTAAAAGCAATATTTAGAAAATGATATTCATTGAAATACTGGTCAAAACAGATATTTGAGAACTGCTCACATGCGTAAAATCTGACCAATGGGATTGCCAGAAATTATTAAGTATATTATGATAACATAGTTTATATGTAGATATGTGTTATAAAACTATTTATAACATTTTTGCTAGTAAATTATTGAATTCTATCAGCTTGAGAATACTGGTATCTTTCACACTGTGGCAGATATCAAAAGTTAATTTAATTGTCACAGCAGGAATATATCCCGTTTGGTATTGACCCATCAAAATGGTTCTTCCTCTTCACTGCATCCAAAGCTGCAGAGTTTCTGGTCAGATGCAGAAGAAACCTTAGTACAACAAGTGGTTGTCTTGGTACATCTTCGCTACATACATTAAGTTATTTATACACAATTGATCACAATTGGTGAGTACTCTTACCAGATATTAGCAGAAAACAGCAGTATTGCAATGACTTGTCAATTCAAATGTGTCTACAGCCGTGTTGTCCAGTGTGAAGCCATCAGAATACGTCACCAAAGATTACGCTATTACGCTAAATCCCTAATTGGTTTGATGTGCTATCATTTTCATCATTATAGAAAGTTCAAAATGTTATAATTATTTACATGTATGTGTGTTATATACATGAAACTATTAGCATGTACATGTGTTATCATAAAACTATTTACATCTATGTGTGTATATATCTATTTACAGGTACGTGTTATTTGTTAATATTATGCATTTCAAAAGTTGTTTTGATGTTAAGACAAACTTGACTTTGATAACGTTCAGATATTTCTTATTGTAAATCACTCAGATTTTACAATATTTGAAAAGAAAATGTTTGTAATAATTTGATTGATCTGGTGTGTATGTAAGGAATTCATTCGAGTTTGAGTCGGTTTCAACAAAACATTATTATTTGCAGTCATTTATCGTAAACATCTTTATAGCAGACAGATTGAAGTAAAACATAAGTGAAGAATAGATTAATGACAGCTCTAGTGTAAGATGCTAGAATGTTCTAGTTTTTCCTGCCATGCAGATTGTAACATTATATATTTGCTAGCTACATGTAAAAAGTGTAATTGTATTTGTGTAAAGATGGTATCGTTCAACTGTTAACAAAGTGGAATAATGTTGTACGCCCGCGGGTGCTTGTTGAGAATGAGTGCGACATCGTAAGAATGGCTGCTATTGTTTGTACATACTGCTGACTTTATTGAGAATGACTGGGTTTCCACATACTGCTGTATTGTCAGAGAATGGTATGACCCATGTTTTGTGTGGAGGTGCTCTTTATGTTTTGGTGTAGTTCTGTAGATTAAGTGAGAATAAATGTGATAGTTCGGACAACAAATCCTTTTCCTGAGAATGAGTGGGAAAGCTCATAGATGCCTTTCCTTAAGGAAACGAGTAAATCCTGAGATGAGTTAGGGAGATTTTTCACACAGACAGTAGTAACATTTCCTGAGAGTAAGAGGTGATGATATGAAGGAAAAGATGTATTTCATGAGAATGAAGTCTGGAGATTGTAAATATAGAGAACAGCTTATAATATCTGAAAGTGAGAGAATGGTACAAATCTAGGAAGTATAAGTGTAAATAAATTTAGAACAACGATAGATTATAATCCATACATGGCATGTGTCTAGTTGGGCATAGTCTTTTCTCCTCCGAGCAGGTCCTGTGTCTGGTAGGGAATAGTCTGCTCTCCTAGAACACATGTAGGTCCTGTGTGTGGTAGGGGTCAGTCTGCTCTACTAGCAGGTCCTGTGTCTGGTAGGGGACAGTCTGCTCTACTAGTACATGTAGGTCCTGTGTCTGGTAGGGAACAGTCTGCTCTACTAGCAGGTCCTGTGTCTGGTAGGGGACAGTCTGTTCTACTAGCAGGTCCTGTGTCTGGTAGGGAACAGTCTGCTCTACTAGCAGGTCCTGTGTCTGGTAGGGGACAGTCTGCTGCTCTACTAGCAGGTCCTGTGGCTGGTAGGGTTTGCAGCGAGGTATTACAAATGGTTACTGTTTTGAGGACAGAACAGGCCTAGTGGATGATATCCTAGAACTCCACTAGAGTGTACTGTTACTACAGATCCAGTGTAATGGATAGCAACTAGTCTTGTCCCATACAGCCTGTTTTGTAACATTTTACATAATTTTTATTTATTCTTTTCATTTAAATGCTGATTTCGAATTGATTTTATGAGGCTTTAGTCTGATAACCGTTTGTTCCAGATGATAATTAATTGTGCTTCTTTGTTATAAAATATATAAAAAAATACTTATACTCTGACATAGTCATCTGAAAAGATTGGCTAAAATAAGCAAACAATTTTGTTCATTTCTGTCTTCCAGTAAACTCTTGCACTGTTAAAGGTCATAACACAATCTGCTTAGCTTTTGCATTTTTATTGAAATCTTATTCATAACATCTGAAAGTAGTGTAGGTAGGCGAAAACCCTGATCCAACAAATTTCATCATGAAAATTCATCAGCATGAGTACCAATTAACACTTCGAAGTTTTTGAGAAAGTGTGGGATTGAAATTAAACAATTTTACACTATTTTGTTAGAATTGACATAAAATTAATACTTAATGCTGTGTTCAAATAAATTTGGTAATTGTTGCAAGTCATCCAAGACATCTGTTTTGTAAATTGAAAATGTAATCATTGACATGAAAATATATTCATGTGTCCACAAAAAATATTCTGACAGGGTTTGTTGTTACACTAATTGATCCTTAAGAATAGAATGATTTTTATACAGTAATTAGTATGTAAAAAGCTTCATTAGGTTAATCATAAACTAAGACCTGAATCTGTTATTTATTTGCATTTATAAAACATAACCTCTGATGAAGACTGGCCTAGCTAGCCTAAACATGTAAACCGTAAGTAAACTACTGGGTCTGGATGTTGCTGCTCCATCCTGATTATAAACTAAAAACAAAATATGTCATAGCATTGAAAATAATCACTCCTCAATATAAAAAATGAATTTGATTTATCACTCATTTAGTGAAGCTTCACACAACAGCATCCAGGACATTATAGCTTTAAATTTGCAGAATGTTTTTTTTCTTTCTTTTTTTTCTATTCAAAAAGGCAGATATTTTTTGTCTGCACATTTTTTTCCAGTACCATCTAATTTAGTTCAGAATTCCAAGCTGATTAAATGCCATCAATTTAATGTAGGCATGGTAGGCTGGACAGCTACTACATAAAGCTTGACATGATTTGTATATATACTTTTGTTGCTTTGTATTTCTATTATATATTATGAAGTTATGAAGCTTTGTTTATTTTTTTGCAATTTATTGAAAAATGAATTATATACAATTTATTATTTTCCTTTGTTCATTAAAGTTGAGTCATTGTGACAGTTTGTGTCTTGGTGTATTTTGTTGGAAAAATTGGAAAAATGATAAAAATGCACATAAATAGATCTACATGTTGCTGTGGGAACTATAGCCCACTGATGGATTAATGTAATATGCCATATATGGTATTAAGCTAATTAACAATTTGCATTCCATCAACCTTGGATGAGGTAACTAAACAAAACCTTGTATTCCCTCTAATCCACCACATTGGTATACATGGTGATACATCATTACGTTCTTTGAACACATCTTGTCTCATTCAAATGCAAATATATCTCAAAATATGGACGTGGAACAATGGTGTGTTATTTGTCAGTATATTTGTTAAACGTGAAGTTACAGTGAAACCTTCCTCCTTTGTCTACATACTTACTGGCAACAGATTCCATGACCCCCTTCTCCCTTTTTATCAAACCTTTCTATAACTCTAAAATGCAAATATCAAGATTTTTAGCCCACCAGCTTCAGATGGTGATCTATTCAAATCGCCCAGCGTCGGTGGTCCGTTATCATTCTGTCTGTCCTTAATCAATTAATGTTACATGTAGCGCTATTTTTCAGAAAGAACTGGAGCGATCTTTCTTAAATTTCACATGAAGGTTCCCCATGATCCCTAGTTATGCATATCGTATTTTGGGACTGATTGCAAAACCAAAATGGCCGACAAGCAGCCTTCTTTCATTTGAAAGTTACACTTTGTTAGCGCTATTTTTAGCTCACCGGCTGGCCATCTTGTGACAGTTTAAGTTTGTTATCGCTATTTCTCAGAATTTACTGGAGGAATTTTTCTCAAATTTGATATATAGGTTCCCCTTGGTCCTGAGTTGTTCATGTTATCTTTTGAGGTTGATAAAAAGATTGATTAAGATGGCGGACAGGGAAACTGATCAAACAGATAAGAGAAAAGAAGAGAAAAGATCTAACTGACATAGCACTAAGGAAGATGGTACAATGGTGGGCGCTAAGATCCCTCTGGGATCTCTTGTTTGCTTTAGGGTTTTGTTAAACAGCCTCATACCAAGTTGCTTAGTGGCAAACATTGATTGGCTGGATACTGTAGCTCTATGGCTGATGGCATAAAATTCTCCAGCCTTTTAATGGGCCAATTAAATGGCTACAAAATGAACAATCGTAGAAAGAGGCATTACTATACTATGGCACTTTTCAAAACCTATACAGTATTCTTAATGTACTGGTAATTTGGTCAGAACCATGCACTAAACATTTCCACTAGGTATCATCAAAAGCTGTTCCGTAGAAAATATGAAAACACTATTTGATTTTGAACTGGATTTAAATAACAAATGGTCTGGAAAAATCTTTTGAACTTAAACAAAATCAATTCATTCGGAGTTAAGTTTGACATAAAAATAGCTTTTCATCCATATTCGATTTCAAAATGGCTTTTAAGTACCAAGCATATTGAACAGAAAAATCCACTGGCGATTTCAAGTCTCAGCATATTTGGTTAATCGGGATACGATTTTAAGTTAAAAAAGGAGGCAATATTTGATTTTTTTAACAGCAACGGGTCACGCAACAATCTGATGAGTTGCTTTGTAGTTTATGTTTAAAGTAGAGTGCTGAAGAGAGCAGCCATGTTGGCCGTATTGGGTTTCCAATCAGCTCCAAAAGAACGTAATTTTTTCAGGACCATACACTTATCATTTCCACCAAGTTTAAACAATATCAGTTCATTAAAATTTGAGCTTTAATTCAAATCTGTTTTGAAGATGATGGCTATATTGAATTTTAAATCAACAAAAAGTAGGGAAGGACCATGCATTGATGATTCCTGTTAAGTTTCGCTGTAACCAGTCCAGTGGAATTTGAGTTTATTTTCAAAATACATTTTCCATATTGTGTCTATGGCGGCAGTTTATCATTTCAAATTGGCTCCGAAATAACCGGACTTTTTTCTAAACCATAAACTTATCTTTTCCATTATATTTCCGTGAACTCATTTAATATAATTTTCGTTCAAAATATGTTTTCAAGATGGCTGCCACATTGGCCATAATGAATTTCAAAACGCTTTCTCAACCTAATAAACTTTGTCCCAGCTATTCACTAATAATTTCTCCAAAGTTTATTAGGTTGAGAAAGCTTTTGTTTGGTTGTTTGTTTAGTGTTTATATCCTCACAAACGTTTAGGTCATATGAAAAAAAGTGCATAGAGAGACACCGCCGGAAGGAAGGAGTGAGGAATTAGCAACAAAACCTATATAGATCCGGTATTGCAGTGGGTGCAGCATATTAGTTTTGGTTCTCTTCAATGTCCTTAAGTCAGAAGAATTTCTTTTGTGTTTTCTGCTAAGGGGACATCACAGAAAGCAGAATTATCTGCTACACCCTTGGGGATGATAATTTACTGGGCACACTGAAGAATATCCCCCATTCTGCATGGAGGTGGGGGATTAGCCTTGGGTCGGGAACACATTAGTCGCCTTACACGATGACATGTAATTTGATACTTACATGGGCCAAGACCAGGCGTACCGAAGGGTAAATCTTCTTCTGCTTCGCCAACGGCACCTGTCATTGAAATCATGGACAACATTTAGAATTACTACGCCCAAGCAATACAATACCAAAGTGTCAATAAAATAATTCAATTAAACTTGGGCAAAAACTGACCGAAAGAAAGATTCATAAGGATACCACCGAAAACGTACAAGGACATTAAAACAAGCCGTTCCGAACAGGTAAGCGTCCTCTGCTTCATCGACGACACAGGCCAGATACATGAAGGTTAAATCCAAGTTTTTATAACGAGAACCGGGGCAACGAAACCACAGTACACACTAATGAGATATTAAAAACATCGACCTTCATATCATACAAAGACATAGCCTTTATAATGAGGTCATTATTACGACCATGAACTTTTCCCATAGTTTTCTTTGGAACCGTGTTGTAAGTTTTTCATTCAGCAATATCAATCACGGAAATCATTATATTCGGAGCAAGCTATTGAATACCGAATTAACTGCAACATGTCAATACCGTAGGATTGAGATTAAATGATAAAATACTATCAAGAAACGGAAAGATAACGATAGGAAAAATCGAAATCGTCAAGCTTATGGTACAGTTTAGTAGTGAGACGTCCCTGGTGTTCATGCTCACAGGGACCTGAGAATTTGTTAAAGCTTAATTTGGACCTAAGCTAAGGTGTTCTGAGTAATTTCTTCCAGGGGTTTAGATCGACTTTCCGTAAAAAAGACACCTCCAATGTTTATATATAGGAGTTCTCGTATATATAAACATTGGGGGTGTCATTTTTACCGAGAGTCGATATAAACCCCTAAAACATGTAAAAGCACTCTGAACACCTTAGCTTAGGTCCAAATTAAGCTGTAACAAATTCTCAGGTCCCTGTGTTCTGAGTAAAGACCGAGGAATGCGGCTGAAGTAGAAGAGTGTCTTATGGCCTTCATTTCAAGCTCAAGATGGTGTATACGGTTGGCATGGTCAATAACAATCTCCTGTTAATTTAAGACATCACCTCGTTGATATCTCTGAAATTGAAATTGAAGAACTCGGCAAGGTTTTTGTTACCAGGCCTGAAAATCTCATCAATGAATTCCACCTCATATGAAAACGAAAACAAGTCGGTCAGAAGAGGGGCACACTTTGTTTCCTACTGTCTGCTGGGAAATCATGCCATTCAACTCAAAACAGAAAAAGCTAACCGGAAAATTAGTCATATTTCATCTTGTCCTTTGTCGTGTTTTACACAAAATGTACTCAAAAATAGTTAACAATCAAATAGTTGTATCGCCGTTCGCATCGTTTGGAAATGAAAGTTCTCATAATAAGAGAACGAAGCCATGCCTTCAGTTTAGTACGACGTATGGTAAAGAAAAGTAAACTTGTCTGATAGAAAAAAAATTGAGAGAGTGTTCTCCAAACTCAACATTCTATTATTTCAATTTCTGGAGTATACAGTATCACGATACGTCTGGCAGAGCCAGCGATGAAACGTTGTTCAAAGGGATTATTGAAAAGTTTCAAAATCAAGCACAAACGAGGCAGTTGCGTATTGTAATTAATTGTTGTCATACGGAATCATGATATGCCAGTTTCAAACAAGCCTAGTTCTTTTTCCAAGAATGAATGTGATAGTATTTGCTTTGCCTGCCGACGCAACTACATACTTATGCAGAGGATCGAGTGTGGTTTAGACATCAGAGTCAAGAAATACGGACTTGTGTTTGCTTTTCATTGCTCTTTTAACGAGGTTATTCTTTTTTAATGATGATCTGGTATGTTTTACCCTCTCTAATTCAGAATGATCCCGTTTTGCCCATTGTGTGGTAGTCTTTCACAGAATTCATCAGTATCTTGAAATCTTGAACATCTTGGTTATCTGTTAGAATAGGACTAAAGAGTGGACTTTAAGCTACATCATCGATATGTTTTGAAAGCCTCACGCTAGTTTCCAAACATCACCAGTCAGTTTTAGTGGAGTTTACTTGTAATGTTTGTAATACAAAGAGAGGAGGCGAACACAGTGTGGTTCGAACGTCGTTAATACTCAATAGTTCCTGTAGTTTCGCAAACATTTTCTAACGGAACAGTTCGATTTAACTGTTGTTATGCACCTCTGCAGGTCGGGAATCGAGAAAAGAGTATGCAATTATATTATGGAACTAATGTGTGAAACTCCTGCAGAATTAGGGATTAGCTTGTGTGCCCTCTACTTAATTGGAAACACAAAAGCAACCAAAAATAATCTGCTGTGACCATTGCACCATTGTGGATCTGTTAATTTTCTGTCTGCTTCGTTATAACGTGTTTGTTTCTTTGCTTGCCCTTTGTTTGGCATTAACAGTTTTGGTGTTGCACGTTCTGCCATTTGTTATTCGCTGCTAAACGTTGAACATTTAAGGTAGTTCTAGCAACTGGTTGACCCGTTAGCAGTCTATTGTAACCAGATGGAACATACTGTAATAGGTGCCTACGGCATGGCGTTTCAGTGAGGTAGTTTATACGCATTCAATACATACATGGAGGCACGTCCTTAATACTCATAATCATTATTAAATTTTAATCAATTGCTCATTAGTTCTAATGAAGTTTATTGCTCTGTTTCCACATTTACTAATTTTGTAAAGTACTGATGAATGACTGATCACGTGTCACCCGGGATTAAATGCACTTACAAAAACCTTTGAGTTTAATTGCACGACAATGAACATATATTTTGAGCAGAAAGAGATTGAAATCTTCACGTTTTTCATTTATAGATTACATAAATTTCGTTTCATAAATCAGTATATCTAAAAGCTTTTCTTGACGTGTAGTTCCTTAGCTCAACCAACAAAAGCCACCAATGAGCACGCAATTTCAAAATTAATAGTTGGTTATAGCGACAATTGACGGATCAAAGGTGGAAGCGTGTCGTCAATCTCTAGAGACCATATATAAATATGATGAAGGTTACATGTAGGTCATCTAATGTAATAGCTGTATTGACATAATTTGCATAAACACTAGTCAGGACATTGGCTTTGGAGGCGGACGTCGCTCGTAAGGCAAACACTTTTAAGACGTTTTACTCTTCGATATTGGAATGTGACTTTATTTAGCATTATGGTATCCTTATATTGATTTAGACAAGAATATAAACACGAGGGTTAAAATCTCTCTTACCATTTGTCTCTCAACACTAGAAAATGCAGATGGAAAACGCATCACATACCATCACGAATGACACTACAACACACCGACCAATGGAATGCGTGTTCCTCTTCGGGTACACGGACATCATCAAAACAGCTCAGTATCTATTTGGAATTATGTGCAATGTTCTGTTATTGGCGTATGTTGCAAAAAATGGACGATTGAAAAATTACACATTTATCGTAATTGCAAGTATGGGATTGGCCGATTTGGTTTTCCTGCTTTTTAGTTTAATTTTCCTGGCAGTTCCCGGGGGATTCTATGATAAGGAGACATTGGTCCTTCCCAATTCGTGCCCGGAAATTATTTCAGGAAAACATCTTATGATTTTATTGGATATTATCATAAATACTGGATTTATTGTGTCAGCTTTTCACATTACGTATTTGATGTTCATACGTTATCTTGTCCTAGCAAAACCCTTTTGGGTAAGACAACACATCACCGCTAAGAAAGTTGTCATCGGATGTGGCTGTTTGTGGATTTCCGGAGTTGCTCTGTCGTCAGCCTCTAGCTACGGCTTTCACGATGGTTTCGTGGCCGGGACCCTGCAGATTGTTATGTGGGTAATCAACTATCCAACAGTCCTGCTGACGTCATTGTGGTTACACGTCATCAAAGTCAGGAGTTTGCGAGGTTCACCAACAATTAAAGACGTTCAGATCAGAAAAATGAACTTGCGTGTTTCTTTTATCCTCTTTAGTTACGCGATCTTTCCTCTGCCATGGAACCTGTTAGAAGTGATTTACTACTTTAGAAAGGACCTAGTCATGACGTACGATGTTTGGTTTCTTTGTGGGTTAATGTTGGTGTCTAACAATTGTGTAAATCCACTGATTTTTGGACTTCTGTCGGATAAATGTAAGAACGCTCTGAATACATGTTGTTGCTACTGTTGTCGGCGATTCAAGCGCCGTAGCGTTGTCACGGAAACGCCGGAAAAAGCCCCACAAGGTGAAATAAATTTCGCTATGGATACGCGACTGTAGACGTTGTTACTGGTATCACAATGATCGTAGTACAATTTAACATAGTTAGAAATATAATAGTCAGGATCTTAAATTTGTTTGCATTGCATAAGAGATGTGCATTTATTGTATTTTAGATTACCATAAGTTATCTAAATAACAGGAAAAAGTCTTAATTCATTTTAAAGATCTCATGTGAAATACAAAGAAATCAACTATCCCCAATGTTAGTGGTATTTTTATAATGCAACCTCACTAAGTGTCAGAACATGGACACGGAAGAACGACCCTCTACCTAGTTATAGTACAATGACAATGTCTAACCAGTCTTTTCTGACACCCTTTACAAGCCTAGCGTCAAGCAGTTAGCATCATTTAATAGGACTTCGGTTTGTTTTGGTCAAGAGACAGAACCTAGCTACTGGTATAACAGTCCTCGCTCAACACTAAGGCCAAATGTGATGTTTAGTTAGTTAAGTCGTTAGCAAATGAGAAAATAGTGATAAAGAAGAGAAAATCTAAAGATCCCAAATGTTACCATGGCTGCAGCAGATAGATATGGTCACATTTGTGTCTCCATGTCTAGCTCGCAAAAGCAAATCCCCAATTCTGCAGGGATTTCCATTGATGTTGCATCCTATGAATCATGCGGTGGTACGAGCATATATAGGCTTATCCTAATCCCTGGCCTGTAGGTGTGCGCCACTTATTTAACACTGAAGTTCAAGCAAAAAAACTGTAAGTACCTATCATAAGGACTATATAGTTTGTCTTTGTCTAGAGACAGAACCCTTAATCTTCCTCGCTTGCATTCTCAAAATTCCAGGGGTTACGCAGTGCATAGAACATAAGTGACCATAATCCGTGGAATTTCGAGGATGCCTCGCTTGGGCAAGCGATCAACACCAAGGTAGGTGTCAGTTTGGTTTTATAGGGTTTTTCGATCTGATGCCGACATAATACATGTAGTTTGGTTTATATGATTATCAACAGCTAACTTATACACGAATGTGCCAACATGTATTTAATACATGCGTGCATATGTGTGAATGTGTGCTGGAGGCAGGGTATGTTGGTGTAATTGCCTCCTTGCGATAGCGCGGAACTGATGCCGAATTCATAGTGCTATCTCACTGAAATACCATGCCGAAGGGTCACATCCTGTTATTCCACCTGGTCATATTATACTGGCAACGGGTTGTCTAAATGTTGAGATATCACTCTAATTGCTGAATGTTCAGTAAGGAATACCATTTACAATTTTTAAGGGTTTTGGTTTGTCCTAGCCTGGGGACAGGGATGTTCAACACTGGCAAAACCTCAGGTATTTCCTGTAAAGGCAACCGGGAAAGACTGTTATAAAGTATGTAAAAAATTATAATGAGTCATTTTTGTGTCCTCAAGTAAAGGGCACAAAAGCAAATCCACAATTCTGACAGGTATCACACATTATCAAAGATTTGGTTCTATATCATAGTGGATAATACCACTTGGGCTCGAAAATGTTGGAAAAATAATTAACGACGCATACAGCTTCAGTTTATTACTTTTTCCAACATTTTGCTCACTGCCGTTATAAATTCTGTGCTGATTATTTCTTAAGTAAGCTTAGAATCGAATGTATTGTCACTTGTAAATCATAAAGAACTACAGGCCAAAGTGTTTAGCATAATTTAGTGATAAGTCGTACTGAACCACAAATTATTGACGGCGTGTTTTGTACTTGAGGGCTTTTGTACTACTACAATAGTATTCAGATAAGTTATCCATGAGTAACAGGGGTGGAAAAAGGGTTAAGTCATTCTAATTAGGTCGGATTTTAAGTCTATATTAACTGTTATGTTAAGAAGAACAAATTGACGTCTGTGCCAGTGTACTCCTAGGCATATTTGTTAACAAACTGACGTCTGTGCCAGTGTACTCCTAGGCATATT